>JABFPJ010002118.1:0-21191 GCA_022817425.1 Gryon sp. ZL-2020
CAAACATTAAATATGAAAAAGAATATACGCATTAATTGAGATACTTAAATTCTATTACGTTGATTTGTAAATATATTTAAGTAACAATGTAAATATATTAATAACATTAATAATAATTGTATTTTTACATACGCAACACGTTTATATATTTGAGTGTTTTCAAAATCGCAACACATTATTTTATGATTAAAATTCAGTTTTTTATATCTAAACAGTATTTTTCAGTTACTGCAGAAGTAAGGTTGAAACACCATTCATCATTATTACAATAACAGATTAATTATTTATTTGATTATTAAATTGTCCATAAAAATACCACAAAATAAAAACACGATTGTAAACTCTACTTTGTACGACTGAAAAATGAATAACAACTGGAATAAATAGATATTATGCATTAGTGGATGTTCCGTCTGCCTGTTGACTTTAGATTACTTTGCAAGTTCACAGCACAAAGATAGAGAACATCATTTCTTTACGCATTATTATTACCATCATACAGAAATCGAAACGTAATAGCCATTCGCATTTGAAATTTCGGACACTATCATACATTTGTAACAAATCATCACATACTGTGTGTATTCATAAAACAGTCACACTCTTGAAAATGCGCTCATTATAATTATAATTTTATATTATAACTTTTTGAAAGGCTTGGCGAGGATCCTACGTTAATTTACAAAAAAATTGATATTGTAACTTCCAAAAAGTTACAATATCAAAGAACTATTTCCATAATTTGTATAATGTGAAATTTACAATTAACACACAAGACAATCATACATTGTTTCATTAACAAAAAGTACATCGAAATATGAAATACATTTGTATTTAAAAAATTGAACGAAACTTAATCTAACATTTATCTTCTTCTTGTATGTCTAAAGTAAAAATACATCGAATGACAATCATCATATAGAATCAATTATTCTTTTACATCGTTTAACTTCACATTCTTAATTTTTGCATTACTATTCCTACAATCCTTTTAATCAGTTTCTAACAATTGAAAAGAATTTTCATTTGTGGCGAATTAGCTATTGTAGCTAAAGTAAATGAATGAAAATATCGAAAAACTTGTTTTCATGTACAAAAAGTGTTCGTATTCAAATACGATTAAGTGCGAGACGATGTAGGGAAGAAGGAGAGAAGGTTTGGCTTGTTACAATTAAAGTAAATATTTCAACTTGAAGGTACAACTAGACTCGTGCTCGGTACAGATTAAACGAGGGAACAGACAGCAGAATTTCTACATCCCTCGATGGAATGTTTGCGGCCATACAAACGCTCGCGTTTTGATACCGAAAATGTACAATCCGAAAAGCAGTCTCATTTAGCTACTTTGTGGATCACTGCATTCGTTCGTCCGTCCTTGTCTATCACATGATTATGTTGCGTGGATTCAGGCCGAGTCGAATGTCACTCAATCGTACTCGTGTGACGACTCTCGTTTGCTAAACAAACTGTCCCGTTCCTCTTGCGTCGACGGCACCTCGGAAGTCGTCGGCCTGATAACTTTGGTCACTTTGCTCACCTTACTTAAACCTTCCGTTACGCCACTTCCGCCCGACACACTGGAAAACAGACTATAATAGTATTGTTAAAATATACGACGTGTAGAACTTTTTTTTTTCATTCAATTTTAGACGTTTTATTCATCTTTAAGACAATTATAATATAGTTTTGCAAAAAAGAAAAATGCTTATGAAAAAGATTGTGTCGGAAATTGACGATGAATACTCACACAACGTCCATGTCATCGTCATCATCTTGTTCCGTTTCATCAGTAGTTAACATAAAATATGGGTTAGTTGATGCTGGACGGAATTTATATCCCGTCAAAACGAAAAATATGTGAGTCGCTATTTCACGGAACATCTCGTCCAGCCATTCAAATTGGAATGGTACGATGATCTGCAAACAAGAATGCACTGTTTCTAAACTGATCTCATAAAACGTCAGACTTTATTTGACATTTCTATTTATGATATTTTCAACAGCGATAACAAAATTGCACTCCTTATGTGTACGTTTTATATATTTTCTTTCAATTTATACAACTTCAACATTTATAAAATTAATTAAATTAATTTTTAAAAGAGAAAATTAATGGACATAACACTTATTAATTTTGTATTAACACTAAATTAAGCATTATTTTGTTTAGAAAATAATTATCATGTTTTTTCATTTAGTTTAATATTAATATTTAATATTCGGTTATGTAAAAATAAACACATAAGCAGTCATAAAGTCAAACATATCTCACCGCAGTGCTATAATTAATTATAATTTACTACTGTTGTAGTAAATAATACTATGTAGTAATAGTGTAGTAAAAGTTATTACTACATTTACTACATTATTTGTAATAAGAAATCACCCAAGAGTGATAATACGTAATAGGTAGAAAGAAGCAAATGCCATGAGATGATTGATTTACGACCACTGCAATGCCTATTTTTATTCCAATTTCAACCCAAAAACACAAATTTAACGATAAAACTTGTATCCGTAAAAATAAACCATTTCGCTCGTATTTCACATAATTACAACACAAATTACATCTTCATTGATATTTTGGAGCAATACAAGACACGCGAAAATTAACTCTTGGCAAGCGTTGCGGTATTAATTATTTTCCCAGTTATACGAGTGCTTATTACTTTTACATCGTTCGAAAACTAAAATACTTCAACGTATCACAATTTGTTAAGTGACAAGCCTGGAAAAGCGTGTCGCTTTTGGCTATTTTTGTAATCCAGAATACGGGGTCTTTAAAATGCACATACATTTGAGTGATTTGGTCATTTATTTTAAACCTGTGTCTTATATTTCTTCTGAATTGCTCGGAAGCAAAATTAATTGCATTGATGAAATGTATACCGCGTTCATATTAATCTCAGAATTATTTTTAAAGCATCGCACCTTTTTAAATAAGCAAACAAAAGTAAAGCGTAAATTGATAAATTGTTGTTAAACGCTGTAAAGTATAATTTGCAAATGATATCATTGCAAAGGAATGTTTACCTTTAAGAAGTACACGATCCTAGTAAAGTAAATATAACACAGTATCATGATATAGAAATGCCTAAATAGTTTGAGTTTTCGTAAATTAATGGCTGCTTTTCCATCCGTATGCGCAGCTTCCTGCAGATGCCTAATGCTCCAAACAACCGGGAACATTATAGCACCGCAACAGAGCAAATCAACGAGAATGAAAATGTCTCGCCATGTTTTATGCTCTATGTCGCCTTCTTCGCTCTCTTCAATGATTATTTCTGCGACGTTAGCTAACACCTAAGCACAAAAATCAATATCTTGTTATTCTGACGATACATAAGTTCTATTTGATTCAATAATAATTCTATTTGATTCGATAATAAAAATACATACAAATAAAATAAATTGAATAACGCGAAGAATGGAATTATATAAATTATTGTTGAATATTATTGCAAATAATGTTATACCTGAAGTGAAATAACAATCATAAACAACTTTTTGTCTCGATCCGCTAAGATGTGCTTGATAAACGTCCAGCCGGTACCAATTAAAACAATAGTGATGAAAAGCAACGCGCCTTTCAATAAGTGAGTTATATAATAAAGTATCGCCCATGCCGCGACATGCTCGCCTTTGGTCTGAATAAAGTGGAAGTTAATTCCATGGAAAAGCAGTGACAAAGACTTCAAAAATACAAGCACAGCCATTAAGTAGTGGATCTTGTACACAGTTTGTCTGTAAAAATAGTCACAATTAGTACACTGTTCTTTCTTATAATCGCCTTCAATAACTCTTTAAATCTCAAGTACAAGTGAAGTTGCAAAATCGATACTTTGTAATTGTCTACTTTCAGATGCTCAATTGATTGTTGTTAATATTGAAACTAAAGTAATGAGAAAAATGAGATTAAAATGAATCGAAGTTACGTACTTGCTTCGTCGAAGAATTATGACCCAGAAGCAACCGGAGAAAAAGAACAAGAGAGCCATTATAAAGTACAAGGATGGCAAAGGCATCTCGCCAGCGCTCAAGAAGTTATGGACATTGGTTTCTGATATTTGAATCTGAAATTAATTTTGTGTTATTAATTAATTACTTGTTATTATTAAGAATAATACACTAATGAAATTAAAATTAAATGAAAAAAAGTATCAAACCGTATAATCCAAAGACACTTGATCCCCTCGATAATTTGGACAATTGTGGAAATACAAATTATAAAGTCCCTCATCCTTCTTCGTGGCAACATACATGGCAAAGCTGGCATTGTAATATCTCTCGCCATTAATCACTTCCATTTCCATTGGCAATTTGACTCGCGAACATTGCACGGGCTTAAGATCAAGCTCGCCAGAGTCAGCATCGTCATCTGCAAACGCACAAATCGCAATGTAAGAATCTCTCAAGCCTTTCTGTCTTATTTGAAAATAGACAAGCCCATCGATATCTCCGCTTCGCAGCCCCAAGAAATAGATCACTCGGTACGAATCATACCTTCGAAAATACCTGCGTTCATCCGTATTTATAAAATCGGGGACGTAGGTATTTTTGGCGCCAAAAATTGCCTTGCCTAATTTGTCCTGAGAATTCAATGTTCATTCGTTATTTTGACTTAACAAGCTACGCCTCTTGTTAAGTCTCTCATTGGTCAATTAATAAAGCGAAAAAAGAGCGAAGTTTGAGTGTAAGAGATAAAATGGATAATTGTCACTGAGATCATGAACCGAGGAGTTTAAAATTGTTCACTGTCACATGTTAAATGAACTCGTGACAGCGAGAGTTTTTCTGCCGACAAAAATAAATGCAATCGCAATGAATCGAATATTTTTAGAGAAGCGCGAGTTGTCTATTGTTCGCGTCGCTTATTGTGCGTATCGAGTCTCTAGCGAAGCACGTGTGTGCCACCCAAGAGCAATGATCTCGAGGCAATGTCCGCCGAATGCTTCCGTGTGACTTCAATTGTGCCAAATTTCTCATATTTTGCGGCATCCGGCATGTAATTCTTCGGGCGATTCATGAAAGTTCTCTCGCAATCATTGGATGCTCGCCAAGTTTACGGCAAAATGCATGTTCTACCTTTGCTGGATAAGTTATTTGAAAGATAAACCAATTTGAAACTTACAACAAATTTGACGTACATTACAAATGCAAATCAAATGAAAATTAATTAAATCTAAAATTAAAGAACTTAATTAAACAGAATTAATTAATAAATTAATTAATTACTTAATTAATTAACAAAATTATATCCAATAATTTTGTTTAATTTAATTTATAATGGGCAGTAGTTTGATTAAAAAAGATAAAAATCTTTATTGATGTCACTAGTCAATTATGATTCGACATTTCAAATACTTATTTTTGTGTCCCTTTTCAAGAAATAATTCTAAAAATAAATATAAAAAATAAGTAATAAACTAAACTAACATACAAATAAAATCGTTTTCAACATATAAAATAAATACCTGCAAAATAAACATAATTCTAATAAATTATAATAAAATAAAATGTAATAAATATATTACTAAATATATTAATAAATATAATTAAAAAAATTATAATAAATGGAAGTAACAAATTGTTATACCATCGTCAAAATTAGCCCGCTTTCGTCGTGGAAAAAGTGCAGTATCGCTGAATTTTTCGGACGAATACGCACTCTTCGTATAAACATCAATATCTTTATAGATGTAAACTTCACGAATGTTGCTGGTGCAATTCACTTTTAGTCTGAAATAACAAAATTTAAATTTTTGTATTAAATAACAAAAGTTTATAATTAATCATCTCATAATCAATGTCATGCGAAACTTACGATGAATTTTTCAAGTCCATTATAAAGTAAATGATTGCCGTATCGTCCTTTGATTCTAAATCAGACTTGATGAAGGAATTACCATAAAGAAGGCATTTTTCTTGATGATTATCCAAATAAGGATTCATCGCATCGCGCAGCATTCGATCCAAACTGAATCCATACTAGAAGTATATATAGATGTATTTGACATTTTTAGCTAAACTATATAATAAATAAAACTGTATAATAAATGCTATTGAAAATCTATTGAGATATTGTTTTCATCTATTATTCTTTATTTTGTTTTAACTATTATTGAGAACTTATTTCGAAAATAGCAGAGATACATTCTTAAAACAATATTAGTCTACGGGAAAAAAAAGAAGAAAAAAAAAACATATTTCCAGTGCAGCTTTCAGCTATTTGTAAACACGATAATTTATGTATTTTGCTTCACTTAATTAAAACCTACTTTTTCAAATATATGCATATAAATAGACAAATTCCTTTACAAGAAAGATAAACATTGAAATACACGTTAATTGGAATATATCATTTTGTTCAGTTTCATATTAAGAATAATATTAATTTTGGCAGAAAGTTAAGTTGAAAATTGACTTAAATCAAGCCAAAGATCGCGAGTAATGCTAAACGATTGACCTTGATCTATCAAATGCATTAGTCGGATCTAAAATAATGATCGGACTACATGTAATAATTTTCATTTTCAGTGATAACACATTCTTTATCTACCGCGAATACCATTGTACATTATCTAATATATATACATATTTTTTAACTAATTCACTTGTAAGTGAGTAAACAATTGTCACTAAACAAATAATCTAAGACAAATTGAAACAGCGACAAATAATGAAATCAGTTTCAATGTTCTCTTAAAAGAACACACATTAAAAGACACTTGATCAGTCAATTGAATTTCATTTTACATCAAACACACATCTGATGTTCCTTTAAATTAAAATCATAATTGAAACGTTTTCACGAATGATTTGATTTTGATATATTTAAATAAGTAAATGAAATTAAATAAAATTCAACATTTCTCAATCAACAACCAATTAATGACTTTTTTTTTGTAAATCATTATTAAAAAACGATAATAAATAAATAGATAAAATATTTAAATTAGCTTGAAAATAGATATTACAAAATGCCCAGCAGGTAGGCCAAGTTTTCGCGCAAAAGGTTCAATAACCTTTTTGGTAATTATCCAATAAGACATCTGCATTCAAACAATTTGTGCAAATCAATTCAAACGTTTAGGAGATTAAGTCAACGTCCAACTGACTCATCGACTGTCAATTGATTTTGAATTTTGATTAACCCACCACTGCATTTTCATAAAACGGCGTGGACTTGAAATTGATGAGGTTGACCCTGAGAATGCCGCCTTTGAAAAAGCCGAATGAGCTGAGCGACACGAAACGTCGCTTGTCATCCTGTAATGTCAAAGTGACAAGAGTCAATTCAAATATACAAAAAATATAAAATGATGGCAAAATTGTTTGTACCAACCCTTATCTCGAGTTTGTGGATCCTGGCGGTGACAATTTGGCAAAACACAAGGACCAATAGGATCCGCGCTAAAAGGTTACTCTTGGTGGGCTGCATATTGTGATTGAGCCGCACTGAGTTACATCACAACGAAAGTCGCATTCGAGGAGTCCAATACTGTAACAAACTGCACCACGCTTCTTCGTCAATAAATCAACACCAACTGATCAAGCTCATTTGTGAATGATGCAAACGCGCACGAGTGCCAACGCGCAGGCGCAACCGCTGCACCAATATTTTCAACATCGGTCAATTGATTTGATTTTACCTCCGATTATATCATTTTTTCGTTTAATCACCTTTTTTGGTATATTATTTGAATATATTTTTATTAATATTGAGTTTAATTTTTTTGGGGGAAATTAATTTATTTTGGCGTTTTGGATAAAATTAAATTCAGGGAACATTTTGTTTATTTCATTTTTTTTATTTGATTTTATTTGCACATTTTTGGTGTGAAATAAAAGTAAAATTATTATCTTATAAATTGTACATTTTGTTGGTGCTTTAGTACTTGACATTATCAGCTGATTTTTGTTTTGATGTCGAACTTTCGGTTTTTGTCACGAGAGGGCGAATTCAATTTCAAACCAATAAAAGAAATGCATAATCCACATTATTTCAATATATATTATAGTCACGCTTAGTTTAATTGTATTTTAAATTAATTTTTAAACAGTTAAAGGGATATTTTGTATATCTTAGGAAAAATATTTTTTTATTGATTTTTGTAAGTATTGCTTTATAAGTTATAAGTGAATTTTATATTTTTATTTCATGTTGGGAATATTAAGAATGTGCGCGATTATAGGTTATGTGTGTATTATTATTGTTTGACTTTGACAGGTTGCTGTAATTTCATGTCATGAATAACAAACAAATAGATCCGATGCTATTGACTGATAATAATCACAAGTTGGTTAGAACTGTCAGTGTCTCTGAAATTCCACTCGAAAGAAAGCTGATTTTGGAGCAGGAAAGTTATGACAATCAACGAAATAATGGACTTTATAGGAGATATAGTTGTGAACAAATGATTGATCAGTTATCAAAAATTGGGTGATTATTTTGTTAAAGAATATTTAATATTATAATTAACAGTTTTTTTTTATTTAACTGTCATATTACGTAACATCAGATTTAATTTAAATATATTTTAATAAATTAAAAATATGATTTAAATCATTGTTTAAAATCATGATTTTAATCAATTTTTTTATTTAAATACAAAAAAATCATTGTTTATAATACAAAAAAATATGAGGAAAAAAATACAATTAAAAATAGAATATAAAATTATTAATATATTATAAATAATAAATTAAACTATTCTTTAATTATTACTAAACAATTATAAAACATTTATTGCATTATTGCATAGTTAGTATTTAATAAAATTTAGAAATATTTGTTTTAATTTAAATAAAAAAAAAAAATTTTTTTTTCTTTAACAAAAATCATGATTTAATATACTTAAATTCATTTGTTATATTTACATTTATATTATTTCGATACAACTTAATTAATATAATTTATAATTTAGATATATATAACTTAAATGTCGTTTTAAATAAAGATTGGTTTCTTTTATATTTCGTCATTTGTTTATGTCATAAAATAAACGAATAACTGTAAATCAAGACATTATCAAGTAATTTTAAGATATATCTGTGGCTTGAAGGAAAAACCGATTAACTCCTTTTTTTGCAAAATTGAGTTAATGATAATTTCGGATTTTAACAAGCTTATACTTTCATTTTATGAGTCCATATTTATCGAAATGTAGAACTATTACAAAATAGGAAGATGAAATGAAAGTTTTTTTCTATACATTTGAATACAAGATGAAAAATTCAAACGCGTTTTTCTTAAAATTTGTAAAAGTGGAGTTAATTGGTTTTTCCTTTAGGCCACAGATATATTAAACAAATTATAGATTTTAAATTTATTATGAAATATCTGTTTTATTGTCTTATTATTTTATACAACTTTTATTTCAGTCATTTGCGAGTGTCTGAATCTTTGGGCCCGTTTAAGAAAGATGAATCCAACTCAAAATTACCCACAGGACCTTTGATAACAAAAACCAATCATTTTTGGTTTCAATTATCATCAAATGCATTGACCGGCAAAGACACAGGCGATTCAAGTCAAACAAATCGAAAACCCATTGAGAAAGCATTCTCCTGCAATGACATTCATACAAATAGCTTAGAAACCTGCATCAAGCGACTGAATTTGAACCCTCGTAAAAGTGAAGTCTTCAAACTTCCGCCTCCACCGCCGACTCCGCCAACACCGCCAACGCCATCTTCGTCCACGCAAGATTTATCTCAGCCAATTTCTTCCTTTCAAATATTGTCCGAGCAAAAAACCACCAATCAAGCAACATCAGATTTGCCAAAGCGGCGGATATCAAAACCCAGACTTGCTATTCGTTCATTAATTCAGAAACAGGACGAACACAAAGAACCAGCGAAAATGAATTGTCGCTTTTGCTGGTCCTTTTTATCGATTTTCATTCTGTCCATTAGCGTTGCCTTTTTTGCAATAACAATTCAATCTGACGATTTGGTGAATCTTTGCTCTCCAGTTATGAATTTTTCAACGACAGTCGACCAATTGCAAAGTCGCGTTTATGGTCAATCGAAGGCGATAAACGAGCTCACAAATTTCTTGAAAAGTCGCACAACGGGATTTGAAATTGTCGCTATTGTCGGTGGAACTGGAGTTGGAAAGTCTCATACAGCTAATGTAATGAAGCAAATTGTCGGAGATGAGAATGGCGAAGCGCGGATGAGTACAATGCAGTATGTTCTACCGCTGGCTGACAAACATAAAGATGCATATAAAGAGTTATCTGCTTGTAAATGCAATCTAATAATATTAGATAATATTCAGAAAAAAGATGTCGCAGATGTCGTGACATTTTGTCAGAATTTAAGACGTCTCGCAAAATCTTACTGTATTTTGACGATGGTGCTTATTAACACGCAGGAGATAAATTCCAATTTCGAAAAAACAATCAACGTGAAAAGTAGCTCAGATATGATAGAAAATCGCTTTGAAGCGGAAGGATTGAATGTCAAAGTTATTGGATATGAATCGTTGGAAACGGAAATATTGGACCATTGTATTTTAGATGCTGCGGATAATAGTAATGTAACTTTAACGAGAAATGACATAGAAGAAATTCGAAAATATTTGATAACTGCGCAAAGTGGATGTAAAGGAGCTTATGCCAAGGTTCAAGTTATTGGAAAAGATAACAACTGAGGAATTTGCATTTGTTGGTTGAACATGAAAGTTGTGATTGAACGATGAATAGAAGGAATGACCGATAAAGAAAGAGACTGACTAGTTGATAAATCCACGCATTTCATCTACGGTTCCTCATGCTGTGAAAATACCTTTTTTTTTTAATATCAAATTATAATTATTACTATTATTATACTAATTTTGTAGATGCTTACAAACTTTTAATTTCATATAATATTACATTTGTAAAATATATTATTTAAAAAAAACGATAATATATATTTTTAAAATTCCAAAATGATTATTATTAAATACTTTTTACTTTATACATTCTTACTTTATAATATTCCAATGCCGTATTTAATAAAAAAATAAAATAATAGCAAAAGTAGTTTTATGATGACAATTATGTAACTTTCAATTTAGTTTTAATTTATAAATGACATTATTTTGTGTAATTTCATTTGATATCTCATCATCTGCTCCTTTCATCAGATATTCTTGATAAAAGATAATTTGAAATTATAAGATCCATAGTGCCGAACTATTATATAAATTGTATGTTAATTTCAGCGCAATCTCCATAAATTTAATTTCTAATCACTCAAGTAATTGAATATCACACACAAATATAAATTGAAATTCAAGTCACTTCCATTACTAGATGTCAAGGTCTGCAGGCTTCTGATGTCATAACTTATGAGAAACCATTGCTTTTCAGGATCGAAACTTTTATAATCTTGAAAGTATTTCGAATACAATGCAGCATATTTTTGCGATCACTTTTGATAAATAAAAATTGTGAGACCATAAAATAAATTATATAAGCGTCATTTTGAACAAACATTTCAGTGTTGACACATTTGATACATAACATAACGTATGCTTTATGATAAAAATGCTCATAAGTTTCTATTAACATAAAACATTTTATATAATATCGCAGTAAAAGGTTCTCGAAGAAAGAGAAAAAAGTATTGAGTAAACGTTCAAAGCAAACGTTAGAGAGTACAATAAAGAAATTATTCGCAAATGATTGCTTCATACATTTTAATCTCACTCGGCTCTATAATTGCCAAGTTTCTTATTTATTCCAATCAATAATATTTTTTCAAATTAAACGTCGCAGGAAATGTCAATTTTTGCTTTTAAATGCCTTACAATTTTCGTTACAAATGTTCATTTTATAATCACAGCTGTCGAATTTACAATTTCAATCACTTTGAACAAACTGCCACGTAATAACATGCAATTATAATTTAGTAATAGTATTACATGAACATTAAGGGTTGTTTACTGTTCTTTTTTCGCCATAAAAATGGAAAGTATTTTTCCGCTATAAACGGTAAAATTTATGCCGCTCAATTGTTTCCTACTCTATTAATTATGCCGCTTTTGAGCATCCATTTTGATGATAGTTAACTTTCCTTCAATATATTTATATATTATATATGATTCAAAGCACTTGTGATATTGCGTATCAAATTGGTATATATCTCTTGTTACGTCGTGCATTATCTCCTCTTATGCAATCATATATGAAACCATAATCCTGTCCTACTTAGTGCATTTGAGTTATGTCAGTGAAAATGGGATTCCCGCTGGAAATCGCATTTCCACTCAACTTTTCGACTTTTTTTTTCTTCTTCTTCTTCTTCGTCGTCTTTCTTTTTAGCTTAACTTTGTTTGATGCATACTAAGTGCGTTCCAGAGTTGATGCTGCTCATTGGATCGAGCCAAAGGCCGGAGTTCAGGGAATCTTTCGTCTGAAGAAAAAATTTCCTAATATTTGTTCGTTACATGACCGTGTGAAGTAATACTGCAAGAGCAAACTAAATTCATAGAATATATTTAAATATGAAAATTTGAGTCTTCATTACCCTGGTAAAATGAAAAATGTATTGTGGATGTATTGTTATTATATTCTGAGTATATTTTTTCTATACAAATATATCATGAATATATTCTTCATATATTCATGATATATTCATAATACAATTATGATATATTCTCAATATGTTCATAATAATATATTATTTATATTATTTTAAAAATAATATAATAATTTTTGAAAATATAAAAAGTATTATTCACAAATAATCTCATATTTTACAGCTTTAAAATTAATTATTAGTTTTAATAATTTAATTACTAGTTTTAATAATCATTTTATTAATAATTAATTTTACACACATTTAAATATTAATAAAATTGTAATTAAATCTTATGTCATTTATGTTTACTTTTTTTCATTGAAAAATTGCAATAGCAATAGAGAATTGTCAAATTTTAATGATACGAATTACAAACTGTCAAATTCAATTGGTTATATGCCAACTTCATTTTGCCGTCACGCATTAAATTGGCAACAAATGCCAACTTGATGCGTTTCATAGACTTTTTTATTCAGGATTATTATATTATATAACTGAGTTCTATAATATACTTTTTAATATAATATAATAAGTTAATAAATTCTTAAATATAATTCTTAATATATTTAACATATGTTGTTAATATATTGCAACTATATTCTCAATATATTCCTATTATATAAATATATTAAAAATATATTATGAGTATATTAAGAATATTTTAATAATAAGAATCTATTACAAATATATTAAGAATATCCCACATGAACGAAAATATATTTCTCAAAATATATTTGAAATACAATTTTTCGCGTTTTACGTATATTAAGAATCTATTAAAAATACATTAAAAATATATTAACAATATATTCTTAATATTATTATTGAGTGTTCAAAATAAATTCACTCAAAAGAATAAATAAAACTGCTTTACGAAATGCAATAAAAATACTTCTTTTAGAATTTTTTTTCAATTAATTACAATCGCGAGTCGTAAATGAAAATATTAATTGAAACATTTGATTTAGAAAAAATTTTACGGTTTTTCTTTAACAGGCTGCTTTTTATTGTTTGTTTTTGAGTTGCAATTTGAAATTTAAATGCTCTTCAAGTAAACATCATAATATGCAATTTGATAAAAAAAAAAAAAAAAAAAAATAGAGATTCATAATCAACAATGTTTATCGTGATCAAAGTAAGCATATTTCCTATTGACAGAAAAAATGTATTCTAAAAACTGATTACAACTATAAGCTGTGCGTATTTTGATGCAAAAATCGGTAAAAAGATCGTTTATATAACAACATTTTCTGAAATCGTAAGGTATACCCAGTCACTGATTTTTTGACCGCATTCAACAATTTGTGTAAATAAGTTATATTTTGTTAAAAACTTGTTTCCATAATCATTTTTATGACGCTTTAGATACTAAATTTATTCAACATTTTCAATAAATTTTTTTTTATTATCAATAACCAATATTGGTCTCTAAATTGATAACGTTAGATTACATTTTTAGTATAGTTTTTACCGTAATATATTTGGCTCTAATAAGTTAAAATTAATTTGTCTAATTAAGTGGATGAACACTTTCTACATCATAAATATTCATCAATCGGATCAGAATAGAATATTTTTTTTTTCTATTTTCACTAAACAATTTTTTAAAACAATTTTATTTCATTTTTATTTTTAAGAAATTTCATGTTTGAAAAATGTAGAAAATAAAAAAAAATATTTAAAAAAAATGTTTTATATATAAATTAAATAACTTTTCCGGCAAAATTATTTAATCTAAGCAGACAATATAACACAAACACGTAACATTATTGTAATTGTAACTCAAAGCGATGACATAAGTTTGCATTTAGTCAGTTAAACAATGGCTGAATTACTTTGATTTAATATTTTCGAAGCTTTCAAACAGAAACGATATCGCAAATGGTAATCTATTTCTAACTTTCTGTTAAATAATTATAAAATCGGATTTTCCTTTGAAGCATAGGCGCGTTTAATAAAACAATAATAATATTTGCGTGAAGCTGACTAATTTCTCCATTGACGTCATTATATATAACACACAATGTATTACGTGATTTCTTTTTATTTTTTTTGACTTTAAGGAAGTGCCGCGATGAGGTCAGTTACAAAAGTTAGACACATGTTATTATCAAAACATATACTTTCTCTATTTG
The DNA here is from genome assembly GCA_022817425.1 of Gryon sp. ZL-2020. Taxonomy (NCBI): domain Eukaryota; kingdom Metazoa; phylum Arthropoda; class Insecta; order Hymenoptera; family Scelionidae; genus Gryon; species Gryon sp. ZL-2020. The sequence goes on from JABFPJ010002118.1 coordinate 14,712, forward strand.
TTACGATTTCTGTACGACAGTTCCATCTTCCAATTATACCTTTTTTGTTTAGGATTATGTCATCGATACAATTTAATTGTGAATTATGTTATAATCTATAATGATATGAGAAAAACACGGAAGAAAATATATTGCAAAATATGCGCCAAAATATAACTGACATATATGTACAATTTTAGCTAAAAAAAGGTATATATTTGATATATATTTAAAATATATTTATGTGAAATATATAAGAATGTTAAGGTTTAAATGTTATAAGGATGTCATAGGGATGTCCTAGGGATGTCGTAAGGATGCTTTAGGATGTTATAGCGATGTCATATGAATGTGATAGAGAGGGCTGTCATAAGGATATCATAGGGATGTCGTAAGGGTGTTATAAGGATGTTATAAGGATGTCATACGGATGTTATAAGGAAGTTATAGGGATGTTATAGGGATTTTATAGGGATGTTTGTGGATCTTTTAGGGATGTCATAGGAATGTCATAGCAAGGGGTGTCATAGGAAGGGATGTCATAGGAAGGAATGTCATAGGAAGGGATGTTATGGGGAGGGATGTCATGGGGAGGGATGTCATAGGGAGGGATGTCAAAGGAAGGGATGTCATTCGAGGGGATGTCATTGGAAGGGATGTTCTAGGAACGAATTTCATAGGGAGGGATGTTATAGCGATGTTATAAGAATGTTATAGGGATGTTATAAAGATGTTATAGGGATTTTATAAGGATATTATAGGGATTTTATAAGGATATTATAGGGATTTTATAAGGATATTATAGGGATATTATAAGGACATTATAGGAATGTTATACGGATGCTATAGAGATGTGATAGGGATGTCACAGGGATGTCATAGGGATGTCATAGGGAGGGATATCATAGAGATATCATATGGATGTTATAGGGAGGGATGTTATAAGGATGTTATAGGAATGTTATGGGGATCTTATAAGGATATTATAGGGATTTTATAAGGATGTTATAGGGGTGTTATACGGATGTCATAGGATGTCATAAGAAAATCATAGGATTGTCATAGGGAGGGATATCATAGGGATATCATATGGATGTTGTAGGGAGGGATGTTATAAGGATGTTATAGGGATGTTATGGGGATCTTATAAGGATATTATAGGGATTTTATAAGAATGTTATAGGGGTGTCATAGGTTGTCATAAGGATATCATAGGATTGTCGTAAGGATGTTATAAGGATGTTATAAGGATGTCATAGGACAAATGCGGGAATTCAGCTATAGCTGAATATATTATGAATATTTCATATAAAAAAAGTACAATAACGAAGAATATTATAAATGTTTCTGAAATAAATTGAACTGAAAATATAACTCAATCAGATATTCATTAAAACCCAATAAAAAGAAAAGAAATGTACATTTCACAGCCTTTTTTTTACGAAGAAATAAAGTTATAATGAGATCTTATTTCTAGACAAATCTTTCTATCCCGCTTATAAACACGAAAGCAAATAACAATTTGTAGATAAAACTACCGCTTGTCTTCCTGGTGTCAGCCTTTCGTTCACGTCATGTGAACAGTAAAACCGACGACTGTCAAAGTAATAATTAAAGAAATGTACAGTCGGTTAAGTACAAATCACGCTTATGTCACTTTTATGTCTACAAAAGCATCGCTGTGACGTATTGTTTCATACACCCGTGTTTCAGTTATTTAACACTTGTTACGTTGAATTACTTAATGACAATTTGATGATTATCCCCACATGCGCTGAATGCATTTTATTCGGCATAATATATATGATTTATAATCTAAGTACAATGCAGCATAAACAGAAAATATATATTATGTACTTAATTTTTTTATTAACATTCATAATGTGTTTTTATTTATTAGATAGTAAAAGTTAAGTACGATTATCCATTATTTTGTTTAATTTCACTTAATAAAAAGTATATATATGAATAGTTCTTTTTTGATAAAAAAATTATATAAGAAATTGGAGAAAAGTTTTGAATTTTGAAAATGAATTATTTCAAATAAAGTAATTATTACGCATGAAAATATGCCGACTAATGTATAGTAGAAATTGTGTTTGCTCCATTCGAGAAACAGTTTCATTTGCGTAATTTGTTTGTCATACATGTCGATGACAAGAAATAATTTGATTAGTAATTAGAAATTTCATAGGAACTTGAGTATTTGTAATGAAATAAACAGATTAAAATTAAGATTTACAATTCAATGTCAATTAATCACGTGAACACAAATGAACTTTTTGATAAAAAAAAGGACAGGAAAAAAATTAATTCTACTGAAGAAAATCTTGTTAGTTTATGTACAATGGAATAAAAAGTTTTTGGGTTCAGGTTTATCTTATGAAATGTTCAAAAGTGAATCTCAGAACAAAATTGGATCCGTTTTTGCAATAAAAATATATGATTTTGATTCAAATAACGTTCTGATTTAAAATAATGTTTGCGATAATCAATGTTGTATGCAAAATCTTGATCTCGGAGCTTCTTTTTTGTCCGCGAGTGTGTGTGGCATGAATAATGATTCACCGCATATAATGTGCAAATGTCGTCGCATAAATATATAAATAAATAAGAGTAAAAAAGACATAATCAAAGGATGAAAAAGATTGCGGAAAAAGTACGGGAGATAAATTGAGAGGAAAATAAAGTTCAAGTGTGAAAATGTCGGAAAATTTTTTTTTAATGATCAAACTGCAATTAGTTAGTTGGATTTTTAATTGAAACGTTTTGGAGATAAATTGTTGTTAAATGATTTTGTAGAATTAATTGTTAAATTGAGTAATTTCAAAATTTTGAGAAATGGATAGTTCGATCTTAGTAATTTTAAAATTTTAATTTTTAAATTTAGTAATCTTAACATTTTAGACATTCCTAGTAAAATCTTAGTAATTTTCAAATTTTAGATTTTATATTTAGTAATTTTGAAATTTTAATTCTGAAATTTAGTAATTTTAAAATTCTTATTTTTATGTTTAGTAATCTTCAAATTTTTATTTTAGAATTTAGTAATTTTCAAATTTTTATTTTGAAATTTAGTAGTTTTCAAATATTAATTTTGAAATTTAGTAACTTTCAAATCTAATTTTGAAATTTAGTAATTTTCAAATTTTAATTTTAAAAATTACTATTTTTAAGATTTGAATTTTTTAATTTAATAATTTTAGATTTTAATTTTTAAATTTAGTCATTAAGATTTAGAGAGAAAAAAAATGAATGGTACAATAGTTAAGCAACAGATGATAGATCCCATAACAATTATTTTAAAGAGTCGCAAAAAGAGAACAGTAGGAGACTTTCTCTGTGCTAAACTGTATAATCATCATCGAAAAAGTGGAATTACATATATAATTATCAATATGTTAACGATTGGCTCACCTATATTGTTATGTACTTATTAATGAAATCGTACGAAATTGTGCGTTTCGACATTTGTTAAATTCATTACGCATAAACAAAATACTTATTTATAAGTATTGAGTAATACCGACTAAATATTAAAAAAAATAAATTTGTTTAATTTGTAAGAATTTATTTTAAAAAATTATGATAAAATAATGAAATTTAAAACATTTCTTCACATATTTTGTTTATTTTTTTGTTTACATATTTTATTTACTTTTTTGTTTACATATTTTGTTTACTTTTTTGTTTACATATTTTGTTTACTTTTTTGTTTACATATTTTGTTTACTTGTTTGTTTACATATTTTGTTTACTTTTTTGTGTACATATATTGTTTTCATATTTTATATTATGTAAACATATATTTTGTTTACATATTTTATTTTGTTCAATCATGGTGAAAATAAAAAAAACATGTATGTCATGATTAGTTTTGGTTTGTACAATTTTCCAAATTTACTGTTACTTTTAATTTCTCTCCGTAATATCAATTTCTATCTTATTTTGATGAATAATGAAGGCTTAAAAAATTGTATTTTCTAATAATAATTTTGAAGAAAAACTGAAATAATAAAAGAAACAAAAAATTGTTATGTTTAAACACTTTTTCCAAAGCGACATGTTTTAGGTCGTAAATATCTATCAGAAGACAAATGTTAATGACGTATATCATGCCTGTTTTAAATATTTGCATGACATGCTTATAGATTGATTATTCACGTGCAAATTCTGAGTATAAAATACTTTTGAAAAATGATTTCAACACAGATTTTACACAAATATGAAATCATTTTGTAATTGGCAAAATGTAATAAATAAATATCTATTACATATTCCATATTTATATTTTTTCCAAAATGTATTGTATAATTCAGTAAAATAAATAAAAATAAATAATATCGTAATTGAAGAAAATAATGAGTATACATTTTTACTATTACATTTAAAGAAAATATTAACATAGTCCATGTATTGTTAATGTAAATTTATTTACATCTCATTATGCAAAGCAAATAATCTAAATATTATAAAATGGATCGATTTTTAGTAAAATTTGTTACGTATACTTCAATTATAAAGATTGGATTGTCTACGTAAATTTCAATTTTATTTTATAAAAGAAAAGGTCGATTTTATGTCAAAGAAATTTTACAATAATTTAATTACATTGACATTTTTTAAGTAATTACAAAAATAAAATTGTTTTAACATTTAAAAATTAAAAACTTTTAAAAAATTTTATAAAATAATGTTCAAAAAATTTGTTTAATAATAATAAAAAATATTTTTAAATATCATAAAATAATATTTTAGAAATATCAAATGAAATTTGGTTTTTATTGCAAATAGTTTTTCCCAATTCCTATGTAAAAGTGCAAAAAGCATTTTAGTAATTAAAATTGATTAATTGATAAAAAAATCATGAAAAAAAAAATTATGATAAAATACTTAAACAATGTAGGAAAATTGTTATTGAACTATTTGAACTTGAAATTAAACTATTTTTAGCAGTTTAAATTATGTTTATAATTAATAATAAAACATAATCTGCAAACATTGTTAATTATTATTATTATTATTTATACATTTTGCAATTTGTACAAAATATAAAAAAATATAAAAATTAAAAATGTTTGATAAAATTTAAATTTTTGTTCTACAATATAATTAATATAAAAATTAGAAAAGCTCAAATGACATTTTTACAAATATAATATTAAGCGCCAAGCTTTTTGGCGCTTAAAATATATTTTAAATATGTTTCAATTATATTTGTTATATGTAAAATATATGATCTATGTACTTTTGCATATATTAAAAAAAATATATATTACAAATTTTAATTAATAAATAAATATATAAAATATATTTCTAAATATAAATAAAATAATATATATAAATATAAATAAATATATATAAAAATATAAATAAAAAATAAAAAAAACTGAAATATATTTCATATATTTTAGTTTTATATATAAAACTAAAAATAAAAACTTTTTGTCAAAAATACATTTCATATATATTTCACATATATTTCTCGATATATTTCAAAATATATTTGATTCCCCACGAGAAGCCTAATTACAACCAAAATCTTTCCCAATTAGTTTTAAAAAACTGTATTCATATATCGAGTGCAACGAATTCCAAAATTCGACACGGAAGAGTGCGTGGTAAGTAAAGTATCGTCTGGTGGGTTGAAAGAAAGGGCAGCCACGCGCAAATTCACGCCATATAAAACGTCACTGACATTGTCTGTGGAGTCAGTGTCTCGTCGAGGGAAGTAGTGTTCGCGTTTTTCGTATCGTCGAAATCCAAGTCAAAGTTTGAGTTTGGGGGAAAAGAGACGGCGCGAGGCAAACCTATAAGGACCGAGCCGGACCGTCAGGTGGAAATTATAAAAGACTTTGCGCTAACTAGCGAAGGGGCAGTCAACAGTGTGCCGCACGAAAGACCACGCTTAGGGTACTTGTCTATACTTTTAACCGGTGTTTCGATACTTTTTTTTCTTCTTCCAAATTATTTATTTTTTTTAACTTTTTTACAAATTTGTGATCATTTTTAAGTAGAAAAAAATATATATACAAAAAATAATAAAGTGAGATCGGTATTTGTTATAATCGAGAAATCGCGATCGTGTCTTCAAAGATGGTGAAAGGACGCGGCAGTGCAAAAATTGCAAACTCGTTTTTCCGCGCGGACACAGTGGATTTTGATCGGCCCTTTGTTTGCAGTGCACTTTTAGTTTCGATGCATTTTCAAATGCCGAGCACGATTTGATTGAAACGAAAAGCAATTACGAGATATTTCTTCGCTAAAGCGAGCCTTTTTTGGTACTCGTTTGAGAAGTTCACTCAAAAACCAAATCAAAATGGAAAAAGTCTAGTTTTTCATTGTAAAAGTCACTTCTTATTTTCTTGCTTCATTCATTAAAAACACATTTCATTCATTTAAAAGTCATTTATTTTATTTACTCAAAAACTTAAAGAAATTAATAATTTTTCTTTAAGTTTATTTTATTTTATTTTTTTTTTTTTTTTTTTTTTTTTTTGT
>JABFPJ010002119.1:0-21176 GCA_022817425.1 Gryon sp. ZL-2020
AGTCAAGGAATTGTTCGGGGGTTGTCGGGGGGGTTGTCAGGGGGTCGTCAGAGGGTTGTCAGGAGGTTGTCAGAGGGTTGTCAGGAAGTTGTCAGAGGGTTGTGAGAGGGCTGTCAGGAAGAGTTCAGGAAGTTTTAAGGAAGTTTTAAGGAAGTGGTTTGAAGTTTGTTATTCGCTGTTGTGTGAAGGTTCTCAAGAGGTACTCAGATAATGTTCATTGTTTCTTTTTTTGAGAAATTTTTCAAAAACTTTTCACACTTTTTTTAAACTTCCTACACACGGTCTTACATAAGGGTCCATAGAAGTATCCTACGAATATACAAATATGAATGTACAGATGTTTGTTTGTTTGTTTGTTTATTCGGTTGTTTGTTCTCTCTAATTTGAATAAGTGAAATTTTCACTTATTGGCTGAGTGAAACATTTTTTCACTTCAAAAAAGAAAATTTTTTCACTTATTCATAAGTGCCAGAATTTTTCACTTCCAAAAAAGTGAAAAATTTTACTTATTCATATGTGAAAGAAATTTCACTTTTCCAAAAATTGGAAAACTACTTTTTCATAAATGAAGAAAATTTGTTACTTTGAAAAAAGTAAAAAATTGTACTTTTTCATAAGTCAAATGAATTATTGACAAGCTAGGAGTGCATTTCTCAATTAAGTTTCGTATTTTAAATGATAGACTGTTAAAGATATCGGACTATGACCTTGGGGAACTGAGTTCGATTCTCGGAGAAATAGAATTTTTTCACTAAGATTTTTATTATATAACTAGCTGAAGCCCCGGCTTCGCCCGGGCGAAACTCTGTGACCCTTCCCCATGACCGTGAGTCCTGAGTAAGTTCAAACTTCAAACCACTTCCTTAAAACTTCCTGAAATCTTCCTGACAACCCTCTGACAACCTCCTGACAACCTCCTGACTACCCTCTGACGACGGATTGTCAGGGCGATGATAGGGAGCCCATAGAGGGTCCATAAAAGTATCTCGGGTGGAACTAGGGATTTAATCAGGCGAGTCACGGGCAAAGAGAAGGGGTCGCAGAATTTTGCCCGGGCGAAGCCGGGGCGTCAGCTAGTTTTAAATAAATTTTCCTTACTTCCAACAATGTTTCAATAAAATATCTGAAATAACTAAAAAATAATGTTCTTATAAAAGTATATGCATTTTGCATTTACACTTTTATTTTACGTATTGTATAACTGTGCACATTTTTCATGAAATTAATACTGTAATTTTAACCTTTAAAATAAATGTTCATATAAAAAGATAAATAATGTATAAAATATATTTAATGTATTTAACATTATTTTAAAATTAGTTAGTTTCGTTCTTTTCTCGATAAATTATGTTCTTCTAATATTGCCTTATAATTTTGAAGTAATATTATTAATATTCATAACTTTGAAAATAACGAAGAAATGTATATAGAATTAACAAATCATATAATAATAAGTATGTCAAAAAATGATTTGTTTTTTGTAAATAAAAAAGTTTCGCAATAATAAAGAAACTTTTTAAAACTTAATGTATCAGTAAATTAAATCCATTATATTGTTAATGTCTTGATACATTAAATACAAGGCTGAAGTTCGTGGGTGATTCTCGTCTAAGGGTGTCACCTTGAGGGATTATCAGTGTATCTATCTCTCCTTATGTGTATTTGACGTTGCGTTTCAAGTCATACATTTGAACTGTGTGTATTTGATCCTAGAATTATTGCTGCATTGTCGATCGATTGTAAGCAGACATGCTATTACCGTCATCATTTATGTAAAAATATATGCTCAGTTGCATGTTCAAATATATGCATTTCCAAATCCGTCTATTACTAGAGCTTGCCTGCAAATCATTTTTCTCCGTTGTTTTGCATGGTTTTAATGCAAATGACGCATTCAACTCAACGCAGATGACATTATTCTCGGTCTTTTAAATGCAGTAAAAATATACTCGAAAATAAGTTTAAAGAATGACTTTATTAATTACCAATCGTTTTTTAATTGATGTAATTTTAAGATCTGAATGATTGCTTTTCGATTGGTTGGTTTGCGTTACAATACGAAGCAATGTAATGTGTCTTTGAAAGATAAAGTGGAAGGACAAAGAGGCTTAGTGAAGATCTTGGAGTTTCGTGTTGTGGTAAGCGACGTATTTGCTTGCAAATACCTTTCGATGAGTTGCGCGTACTCAAATCATTTCTGGATCGAGTTTACACAATGAATATAGGTTACCTATAGAACAGTACAAACACTACCAACGATCATACTCAAATATTGATATCTTATGAAACTCATTATAGAAGAATTAATGAACAATATGCATATCTAAATTGAATTGTTAAACAATATTTTTACGTATTTTGAATTACATATACAAGATTTTATAATGACTTTCATGAAAGTACTTGGCATTGCATCGCTTAATAAATAATATAATTTTTATAATATATTTAAACTTTTTTTTTTATGAATGATTTTGTATTTTTGTTTTGAACCCTTTTTACCTACAAATCTAACCTAAAATTTAGTGTTCTAAATGTGCACAACATTATCTATGTCAAAATTAGGCTGTAAGTGTTTCCTATTTGACGTAAAATACGCCATTTTAAACACAGAAGACGTTTCGAAACGAAACATTCAACAGAAATTAAAACATTTTTAGTTTAAACTCCGATTTACGTAGCAAACACTTGAACCATATTAAACGCTGTGTATACAAACGTCTTGAATGTTTCCTGTACAAAAAGCGTTTTGCGCATGTGACTACATGTGTGGAACTTCACTTCAAATTTCGGATCATGTTTATGTTGCCGAATAACACGATTAATTAAATTTTCATGCACTGCTGTATAGACCATTACAAGATTCCGCGCCGTGCAACATTGCTGAGTATATCAATAACAAAATATTGAATTGAATTTTTTTAATTAAAATTCAATAGCTTTTTAAATACACAATGAAATATTTGATAAAATAAATAAGAAGAATTACTTTTCCTCAATTTATTAAAATTACTTATCTTATAAAATAACTTTTCTATTATAAAAAACGAAAAAAATATTGTAATAATAATTATTATATCACTTTAATAATAAATGAGCCAGGCGCTTGATTAATTTCAAAAGGCGATATCAATAATTTTATGTAACTCAATTCCTGCACTTCATTCATATTCAGAGTGCTCGCTCAAAAATTGATTCTCAAATGGCTTCACATTATTCTGTATCACTGTTACATATAGGCTAAGATAATAATGCCCCTAAATTACTGCAACTTGCATGTCTTTGATGCCTATGTTAGAGTAGTAATTCAGGGTTATTGCTTTACTGAATATATGACAATGATCGCTATGTAAGTTGTAAATTTGCTTCATTATCAAAAATTGTACTAAATTTCAGTATGTTAACAGTACAATTATTATATAATTATTCATATATTCTCAGTGATATAAATGAATAATACAAATAACTATTTATACGAAATACTTTCTCTTTGCTTTAGCCACATTTGTTATTTTAAAAAGAGAAATACAATTAATTTAATATTTCATATAAGTTGTATATAAAGTGTCGATACGATGAAAAATGTTTCTAAATGTGAAAAGTTGTCCCTGTTCACATTTATTATATATTTTAAGATTATATTTTTTAGGTGATAAGTATTCTGCGTGAATATTACACACAATTTTGCAAAGTTTGAACAAGATATTGAATGTTTAACATTTCACCATAAATAAATAGATCGATAAAACTAATTAAAGCGGAGTTATCGAGTTCATTAAAAATTATTGTTCATTTCTTAGAAATGAGAAAAGTTAAAATGTAAGAAAATTAGTGAAAATATCATGAACAGAACAATACACAGAAACGTGAATTAACGCTTAATTTCTCGTACGCATCACAAGAGCAGAATTACGCTTGCACACAGACATTAAGTGCCAAGCAGCGTAGACAATAAAGCACGTTAGATGATAGTCGATAACTCGTCATTCGGGAAATTAAATCCCGTCGAGATTTAGTGGCGCCATCAGAAAACGCATTGGGAAACATTCGTTTGTTATTATTGTTCGGCCGGTACAGCAGGCTTCGATAAAGATCATCATTAAGGGAAGAACCGCCACTCAATAAAAACGGATAATGAGATAAGAAAAAACACAAACTGCTCTTCTTTTCATTATATCGGAAAGCAATTTTTCCAACTTCGTCCTATAATACGATATAAAAAACACGCACACTAACTTGGTAGTTTCGCGTTAACAGACTTTAATATCCTAGAGACTATTATATTGGAACAATACCTGCTCAATAAATGTTTAAAGCAATTTAGAACTGTATGTTTAATACAAACTTATGTTTACTCAACAAACAAGCTCAGCATAGTTCATAGTTTAATTTAATCTAAATATGCATGGATGAAAAATCGTCAGGAATGAGAAAAGCCAATTTTTCGATGAAATTATAAAATGCATAAGATTTCATCATATTCGATGTTAGAACGTAGGAAAATAATTTTAGCAGTTGGTCCAACTGCAATCTATAATATTTATCTGAAGAAAATCTGAAAAAGAACATCTAAATAACTAATTTAGTGTGTTAATTACTTTATTAATGTTATTGATCAATCATCCATTTTCGTGAATACTTGATAATATCTGCTAATAGATAGAATTAGAGGATTGAAATAAATTCTGATGAAGCCATTAATACTGTCAGGAGCAGAAAACATGAAACAGCTTACGGAGACATTAACCAATCAAACGGCAGGCTATAATAGTATGGGTGAAATGTAATTGTTCGAGAGATTACGTTAAGTCTCATGATCTCTCTATTTGTGTTTTTTTTCTTACATTATTACAGGATGGTAATAAGCTGGTCCTCAGGAGTATTAAAACAATTTAATTAGATATCTTTTTTTCTTTTGAACAGAACATTTACTTCACTAACGAATAATATTAAAACCATACAGATTCTATAATATATACTAAAAGGCAAAAGGTTTCAAAGGGAAAAAGTAAACGCAAATGTTCAACAAAATTCATTGATGAGCATACTTTTGGTTGCAAGAGTTAAAATTGAAAAACTTTTTAGTAAAACGTATTAAATGTTCATTAATATTTTACATAAAAAAATGTCAGTGAACATTTTCTAGAAAATAAATTGTATTAATTAAATAATATAATTATTTGCACGTTACTGAACAGTTCAGTACATTTCCTTAATAAATTTGTATTGCCTGAGTGTACTTCAAAGTTTATAATTGAAGGAAATAAAGTTTATATTTTAATATAATCGTATAATATTTCAGAACAAGCAAAACTATATAAAAATGGTTAGTTGAACTATAAAGAAGTTTATGCGACTCTTTATTTTTACTAACTCGTTGGGATATATCTATAAATATGTGTTAATTTTTTTTGTATTTTCTAATCCCTTATCCAAATTCGTCGGAAAATTTAATCATTAACTATTCTCCTTAAAACCCACACTGTAAACACCAATACGTCCAGGTTTAAATAAACTCCTTTAATGATCTACTAGTTTATATATTCTCATCAGTGCCACGTTAAAGCCCAGAAGCATTACAGTCAAAACGATTAACAATAAAGATTAAACACCATTAACAAGTTGCAATAAAATGTGAATGACAAATGATTGAAACAGCGTTGGTAAAATACTCGATTGCGAAAGAAATAAAATGAAAACAATAAACGTTTACAAGTGGCTTGGCGTTGGATTTAGCAAACGTGGATACTTGATAGCAATGTATAATGTAACGGGATTTAACTGCGTGAAGTTCATTAAGTATATCTCAATTGAGGACCATTTTCACGAAGCTCAACAAGTGCAGAAAGTCAAGTAATTAATTCTATTTGAAAATTTCATTTGGTCGATTTTCCATCCCAACAATCGTTCTCGTATTACAATGCATCGGTGTAACGAAATAACGTTGAAATAAAGTAACAATGTGGTGGCAATGGCGTCAGTCGACGTCTCGTTACGATGACGACGATTGGTGTGCCAAACTCTTGGATATTCCGCGCCAGAGCGTTTGTGGAAAAAGAAATGCTAACATATATAGCTTTGGGCTTTTAGATTGTTTTCGGGATTATTTGAAAAGTGTCAAGAGTATTTCGCGTAAAACGATCGCCAAACTTAATTTTTACTCGCAAGGCAACGATGGGAGTTAAAACCTGTCATTAATGAGTGACACGCCCACGACGTAACATGACGCAAAGTGCACAGGATAGGTAATTGAAAGGCTCTTATGGCCCCAAGAATTATTAAGTTCCCTTTTAGCAGACGAGTGGGAAGTAATTTGTAGAGTCTCTGAAGGGCGTCTTTGGCGGAGATGTTATTTCGTTGAAAATACAAAGGTACAGTAGTTGCTCGTCAGAAAACAAGGAGTGAAATATATATTACCAAGATTTGTCGCAAAGACGGGAGAAGTGATGGTACAGAGGGAATGGAGGTGGGGTTTACCTTGCGTGGATAAGAAGAGGTTTCAAGGCCATTGTTATAATCATGTACCGCTTATAATTAAAATATAATTTCAGCGTAGCGCATTTGCCACTTAATTATATTTTGAAAGGAAAGGCAATTGTCTTAACTTACGTTGAAATTATTCATTACTATCAACCAAATGAATGAAGCACATTTTTAAGTTATACTCGTATCACTTTCATGATGTTAAAACAATAATAATTCACTTATTTAATTTTACTTAAGGAAATATCTTTTTAATGAATGATGTTACACTTTTTCTTTTATCAGTTAATCAAAGATAGAATTCAGAATAATTGAAACCATTAATTTTTTTAAAAACGTTTACAAAGTAACTGGGTATTGTCATTTAATTTATTGAATCTCATAAAACTCAGGAAAAATGTATTGCCTTTTGTAAATACTTGCACAGTTATATAAAAAAAACCCCGGTTTTACTAAAGCATAAATTGTTTATATAAAATCGATGTATTTTTTAAGTGAAAAAGAAAGAACAAAAAATGTTATTATATTCTTTTATTTATTCCAAGCTTTATAAATAGTCAATTGTTGCTGATAATATGTTATCGAATAATTGCTTTACTAATAATATATTTATATTGTGGACGTACTACAGTCATTTACTATTAAAATGTATTTAACTATTGGTATAATTTAATTATTCTTATTAAACTGTATACAATTTTATACAATATTTCGTATATGCAAATGCTTTTCTATTTCTTATTAAGAAGCAATATAGCAATATTTTCGTTCATTATATTAATTTTCATTTTTAATTTAAAAATTGTGCTTATATTTCGCGCTCAAGTTTCGGTTGAAACTTGAAAAAATTCTTGCCACCTAAGCGTGAGAATATGTTGAACGAACGAGAAAATTACATTTTTTAAATGAGATCTAAAAATAAAGCCAGTGTCAAAATAAGCATGGATTCATGACCGTTATTGTTAATTCAAAAATTTAATTATATTAGGATATCATTTTTAATAACACAAAAGAAAAAAATAATCACAAATTGTGTTAATTTTTATTATATTTCGACTTTATCTCCGATTTAAGAGACAATATAGTAAAATTTAGCGAGATAATAATTCTTAATGCAATTTTTTCCAACGTGTATATAATAAAACATTTGTTATTTTAATAATTTTTTAAAGGGTACGTTACTTTGATATTTATACAAAATTTTTCTTTCTTTGACTCAAAATGTTCCTTGAAAAGTTTATTTTCATGCAAAATATATAGTATACTGTTGCAGATTAAAGATATGCTTGAAATATTTATAAAAAAAGCAAACCTAAATTTTTAAAACTCATTTTTTTATACAGAGGGAACTCTCGGATTAAAATTGGGTAATATGTCACTGTACAAAAGCATGAATGTTGCTACGCAATATTAAAATAAGGTTTAAGCCAAATTTGTATGAAATCATTCGATTTTAGCATAAATTCTCAAGTAATCAAAGCAAGAAACACCATGCAATATTAGGGTGAAGTTCATGCGTTTTTAGAATAACATCGAGTAATTATAGCATTGAAAATTTAACAAAAATAGAGGGAAACGTGTCACGCCATAACTTATCAAGAATTCCCTACACTCAAAACGACATCTGTGATTTTACAGTACGTTTTCCAGTTAATATCACTTTACAATAACACAAAAAATGTATTATTACAGTATTTTATTTGAAATGTACTATGAAATCTATTAAGAATTAAAATATAGAAAGCAAACTTACTGTAATTTTACAATGTAAAATTTTGAGTGTATGTGTAGACACATATCATAAATCAGTCTTTTTTGTGTTCAATTGCTTTAAGAAATCCAAATATTTTTTTGAATTTTAAAATTTGTTGATTTAATTATATTATAGTCTAGAACTTTTAATACACATTTTATTGAGTTTTGAAACAATAAATTGAAAATAATTTTCAAGCTACATAATTATTTTCAATAGAACTATTTTATATGTTCACAATTTTTTAAAAATGTTAACTGACTTTAATAGATATTTTTAATTAAAAAATACTATTATTTTTTAACATTGCCATTCTATCGTTTCATATGCGGTAGCGAAACTTGTTAAAAGAATATTTCAATAGAATTTGTTGCAATATTAAATTCATGTTAAATAACCTTATATAATCACTGAAAGCTATTTTTTGGTGAACAGAACTGAATGCTATTTTTCGATGATCAATTCATAAAATTTTACTTTGAAGAGACACGTTACTGTTTTCCAGACGAATATTAATGAGAATTTGATTGTAACAAATTTAAATCAATTCCAAGTTGTATACATAATTGATATTCACTTTTTAAAAAAGCTATCGATTTTCATAGACAGGGAAAGACAATTGAATACAGAAGCATGCAAGCATTTACAATTATATTAAATTACAATAACCGGTTATGTTACATTAGCAGTATAAATAAAATTTTCTCTGGAAAATGTTTCCTGAGATGTAAATGTTCATTTCTTCGAATAATTGATATTTTTCACTGTTAATATAGTCTTTCAAAATTTATTATTTAAATATTATTTTTTAATTAACTTCAAGTAAAGGAATTTTTCAGCACATCTAGTGTTGTTACAATGACTCAATAATTTAGTGTAGTTAAAGTAAAATAAAAATAAAATTAGATATTAGTTATAAATACCAGATAACTAACACCAATTATGCCATAACAAGTTAAGAGTATTTTCTTTATTGTAGGTTTAGGATATAATATTCCACATTATTTGCGTATAATTTCTAAGAATAAAATTGTATTAATAAAATATCTTTATAGAATCTGAAACAGACTTTATGTTTTGAAACTTTGCCCTTAAAAATCTCCTCGCAATATAAAGTTACATTAAATTGTTGAACTACTCTATAATTCACTGAAAAATCTAAAATTGTGAAGAAATGACAGGATTTTTTGGCAAAAATTTCTTATTTTTTTATAAAATTTTATCAGACAACTAATAATTTTTACTGAAAAAATCGGTTATTTGTACATGAAATTTAGCTTTGCCTTGAAATTATTAGATAGTCAAATAAATTGCGTTTAAAAAACACGAATATAAATTTGTTTTACGTATCGAAATTAGGTTCATGTCAGTTTGCCAGCAATTTGCCACAGATATATAATCAAGGATTGCTGTTAAGTGATATTCTGCTGGAACATAATTTAAAATGTATTTTTTATTGTTTATAATAATATAAAAGTAATTTATTCTGAATAACAAAAATAAGGGAATATTTAATGTGAAATATGAGTCTGTTCATGATTGAATAACTTGAATATTACGTTTTAACAAGTAAAGTGTCCTTTCTTATAAAAAAATGGCAAAAATTTGTATAATATAACATTATTAAGTAACAATAATTGACATGAATTATTTTCCAACTATGTAACGTCATAATTATAAATTTAATTTTAATCAACCTTTTGAAATAAAATGAACACCTTCTCTTTTACACGAAAAGATAAATTGCAGTGATAAACGTTAAGCTTCGAAAGAAGAATAAATAATGTTATGATTTCACAAATAAAATCAATATTCGATATAATAATCATAATTATGTTCATGAATTATAATGTTAGTTCATATTGTAAAATGTTTATAATAAACTTTTATAATAAATAATATATATTTTATTTCATTATATACTATTTATTATAAAAGTTTATGATTTATGATATTTGTAATATTATTTTTGAAAAAGCAACATGATTTATTTGGAAAATTTCAGACAGAACGCAAATCTGACTAATTCAAGTCGACTCTTCTGAGATTTACTTTACCACACCGCAATTATTTAACATTGTCTAGGGATACCTGTTGGAAATTTGTTCTATTGTAATCCCGGCCGCGTTTTTATTACATGAATTGTTCTACAACTACACACATTTGTTTTTATTCGTTTATATTTTCAACAATAAAATAATAGTTCGGACCTTAGCACATGTTCCCTGGTGCCGCTGCACCAGATTTCTTAATCAATTCACTGACGAAAATACATATTCAAAACTCATATAGATAGCCAATTTAGATAGTTGAAACACTGATAATAGTTTTGAATATGTTGATAGTTGAATTAATTATCTGGATCATCAATCGATAATTGTCGATAAAATGGGCAGATTTTTATGTAAGTGTCATTTGTTGTTATAATGGGTAAATTTGTCTAGGAAATATTAGAAAAATTCAATCTTCCGTAATTAAAAAAAATATTTAAAGATATAATTAGATAAAATTAAATGTAATAAAATGAAATTGTATAACAAGTTTTCATGTTTATATTTCATGTCACATTTTGTATATCAAATATCTATCTGATTATATAGACAATGCAATAGGCAAATTCATCCTCGAAAAACTGTCTTAAGAAAGTATGAGAGAAGAAATATTAAAAAGCAATGACGTTTAAAATATATTAAACCTTCAATTTAAAGAATGAATCTAGAATAAAATCTAAATTAAATTCAAACTTTATTTTAGCAAAATCTGAAAATGAACATTAAAAGATAAAAATAGGAAAAACAAATTTTAATAAAAGTATTCTTAATATAAGGTATTGATATCAATATATATGGTCAAATAAATTTGCAAATTTTATTTAAGGAATTTTCAATTCGAGGAATGAATCTAGAATAAAATCTAAATGCAATTCAAAACTTTATTTCAATACAAAAAATTAATAAAAATACTTAGAAACTTTAATACAATAACAAGAACGGAATCATTATATTTGTAAAAACAAAATAAAAACATATAAGAAGCTGAGGAATCTAAGAACATTACTAAACGTATTCTTAATATAAGGTATTGATATCAATTAACATGGTTAAGTACATCATTTAACTTCTCGCACCCAGATTTAGTCCGATGAACTCGTTAAAAGGAGAAGAAAGAGTGAACTTTTTTCGTACGACAAGGATATAAAAAAGGCTTAGTTAGAGAAAAGTTAAACAATTTTACTCCATAAAACTCCCAAGTTCTGATTTATTATTCAGGTATTTGGCGCTTTAATAACCATAATTTGGCCATTTTTTTGCCTTATTATCTGTTATTTCTGAAAAGGTGGCGTCAGTTGATGAACATTAAATTTTACATTATTTGTAAAACATTTAAATTATTTGTATATATTATATATATTTATAAAGCTCAAATAATATGTGAGTAATGTTAATATGATAATCAGTACAACCATCGAGATAGTTAACGAACTTTACCATTTATAGATTCTGAAACGTTCTGTTTTTCGCCACATACATGCAAAAAAAAAGATTGATTAATATTTAACTGAATTATAGGAAAATGTACCATAGCATATAGGAATCTAGAAGTTTCGTGTCACATAATAAAAAACTTTCTATGCACGGCAAAAAAATTGTGATAAAATTTATCAAATATGTAATAAGTTTTATTTAACTTTTAGTCATGCGGTGACGAGAGCTAAATGTTGCGAAAAATTACTTAACTTTCCATTAAAAATTAGTAAAAATTCATGAAAAATTTTTCAAAATTGTTACTAAAAGTTGTCAATTGGACACTAAAAGTGTCCAATTAAAAATTTAAGAAAAATTGTCAATTTTTTAAATAAATTTTACTATAAGTATAGTAAAAGATTTTTGCAATTTATATTATATTGGTATAGGAATTTTTTAAATATGTAACACGATATGTCTTAATTCCTATACATGGTATAGGACTTTATCGTACAACTTTTTTTCGTGTATATTGTAAATATAATACGTATTGTATTTGACAACTTCTCCCACAATATTTATATTTAAAAATGCAATTTTTTATATAAAAACACGATCGATTGCTTTTGTTCGTCTACTTTTATTACTTTAACGAGAAATACAATATATGAAAGAAAAATCTCCGAATTATAAATTTATATCGATAAAGTTTTTTCAAAAATGTTTGTTATACGATTTTTGGAAAAGTCGCTAAAAATATCCTATTCAGAGAAAATGTTATTTATTTCTATAATTCAGAAACATTCTTTTATTATTATGATGATGCAAGATAAAGTAACACAAATTCTTATATTTCCGTATATTTGTTATTAAATTTAGATATTTTTTTTAATATCATATTTTATAATAATTTTGTTGAAGTCATGCGTATATAATACAAATACAAAGAAATAAAACAATTTTTTTTATTTTTCTCATTGTATCGTTTAATCGTTTGAATCAAACATGTAGCGTAAATGTAGGAGTTCAAATGAAAAATATAGATTTTAATAATAAAAAATCAAATAATATTTCTATGAAAAAGAATACATTTTAATTTAGTTTAATTTTATTTGATTTGTATCTACTGAAAAGATTCAATAAAGAAGATTTACAGAGTAAATCTGCAAGTTCTCTTCCCAACTTTTTTTATTTAAATAAAACAAACAAAAAGTGGATAATATTATTGGCATCTTATTGAATAAAATGTAAAATGGAATGTTTCAATTTTAATTGAATATTAAAAAAAACTTGCAAACAAGCTTACATGAAAATCCCAAAAAGTATGACTTTGCCTATTAATATTCGCAATACATTACCACAATTCGTAACAAAGCTTGGATTAAATTAACAATTACTTAGTTGCAATTCATAGCACGCTGAATTGAATGCGGTTCGATTACACGTATAATTTATGAGCTGCCTATTGGTTTAACGTATAATATATTAGACTTAGGTCAAATATACATTATTTTTTGATATTCAAGATACACATGTTTAATTATGATCAGAAAATTATTTAGAAATAATCATCAATTTTATACAAGATATTTTATTATTTTATTACATTTTTTCTCTTCTCGGATATTAATATTGCAAGCAAGCACAATTATCAAAGGATAAACATTCTTGATAAAATATTTATTTTATTGTAATAGTTATAAAATTTTATTATTCATATGATGCAATATTTTTTTGTTTATATTTTAAAAATGATATAACTATAAATAAAAATTAAGGCTTTATTTTAACTCGATTTTGTTTACGTGAAATTGGCTTTTATTAATAGAGCAATTGTTGCTAATTATGTGGTTTATAATGAATGCTTTAACCCTTTCAATACCAAATTATCGGTATCACGAAAACATTGTTAGAATAAAGTGTTATACAAATTCTATTTTGTTAATGAAAAATTTACTTGTTTTATATATGTATGCTTGATTAATCAAATAAAAGACAGCGCAAACATTTTAAGTGTAACGTTTATTTGAGAAATAAAGAATACTTTGTGAAAGACAAGTAGCTTTAAAGCTACAGTGAAAGGAAAGGGTTAATGAAAAAATTGGTGAAATAAGAATTTGGGAAATTTTCATTAACTAGAATTATGGAAATTAATGATAAAATTAAGAAAAATTTGAATAATAATAATATAAAAAATGGCAGTTTACTTTTAAATTAAAGCAAAAACTCAAATAGATCTCTTTCCAATTAGTTAACTTGTTATATAGAAAAAAACTGAAATTTTGTAAAATACACTATAAATTCGAACAATACGAGATTCTATTATTAATAAATTATCAAAATCTGTAAATGTTATAGGTTAACAATTCTAGTGAATAGAACTTTATAATAATAAAATACGAATGAACTCACGTTCAGAGTTATTACATTTGAAGTGAGTTCAAATTGAAATTATGCATCGCTGAATCTACTGATGTATACATTTTGATTATAATACTTGCAGAAAAATGCTTCTATTTATGATAAAGAAAAATTCGCAAATACACTTGCTTTATAATTAATTTAATTATCCTGGGATGTTTTAATTGAATGAGTGCAAAATGATTTTGATATATAATAAGAGAGACTTTTTGAACCGTATTAACGTTTATATTTATTTTTTTACGTTGTTTTTTGCCCTTCTTCTCTTTTTTTTTAATTCGCGTTATTCTAACGAAAAATGCCTCGAAAATTTTGTCGCAAACGATAAAAAAGTGTATTAATATTTAATATAAAATTGTGATATCCAATATGCGAGGGTAAATAAAAGTTATTTATCTTCGCGAACGCTTCGCTCTCGCGGAGTTTGGCGAGTATGCGAAAAGCGCAAGCGTTAGCTTTAGAAAGGCAAAGAAAGCGCGTATTGAAAAAGATGGAAATGAATTCAGCCGACGTATCAAATATTAATAAAATCTATACACAGACACACAAAGAAAGAGAGAAAGGGCGCGAATGTTGCGTACAAGTGAGACAGAGAATAGCTGTGTGAAATAAAATCACACGCTAACAAGAAGGGCGCGAGAAAGAGGACGAGAATAAGCAAACGTCTGGTCGTTTAAACTACTGGTACTGGTTGTTCAGAGCCGAGAGCGAGAGTTCGATGTCGGAAATATGATTTCTCGATTACCTCGACGGGTATTTCTCTGTAGACGTTTGCGCGCTTCTAATATCCCGTCTCACTCTCTTTATCTTTCCATCACTTTCTTCTTTCTGTCCTTGTCAAACTCTCTCAGCATCTCCTTTTCATTCATACACATCCACATACTCTTTTTCACATCTTGTCTCTCTTGCTCTGTATCTTTCTCTTTTTCACTTTGCTCCTCTGGTTTTTCTCTCTCGACGCTGAGCGTTCATTAAGGCATTCAAACGGTTTACGAATTAAGCGCCGGCGTAATTGCGGACTGCAAATTCAAAACGGAGAGGAGAGAAGGCATAAATGGACCTTTTATTAGAAATTCCTGCGAGTCCATGGTGTCTTTCGGGCGGAGTAACTTTTGCCCAGGCGTTTGCATTTCATTTCAACAAACATCGGCACCGCGGAATAAAAGTCGAAAACGTTGTTGAACGCGCTTTGGCACCGGATACATTTAGACCCAGCTTAATACCCACGCAACTTTAATGCTTTCAGATTAATTACGCAATCTGGCGCCGACACCCAAATATATGCGCAAAATTTTCATGTCAATGATTCAATTTCCAATCGTGTTGATTTTTCCTATGCGCCACTCTGCTCATAGTGTGTGAACTCTTACATTTTGAAGCGGGTATAAAATGTGTGACAAATTTTGCGCATCATTTTAATATTTGTCCACCAAAAATGGCTGTTGTGAAGAATTGTCGGGATGCATATTCAAATCTCAAATAACAAAACATGATCAAACCTGTGTGAATTTAATATGAGAGGATTCTTTTCAATATTTCAACAACACAAAAAATCTATTTCATATAATATTCATTTCATTCATTTTGAATTTAAATGCTTTATATGGAACAGAATATTTTCATGTTGATATAATTAAGTTAAAAATATAGTCATTTTTATCTTCATTCGGTCATTTTTGTGAGTGAAAATTTTACACTTTTTCATTAACACATTTTGATCAATTTCTATATTAAACTGGCACAACAAAATTTAGTCTGCTGAATCGTTTTTTTAATTTATCGACGCAAAAACAACAAAATAAAAAATAACCATTTTAAGTGGTTTCAGTTACATTTACTTTTTTATCAGTGCATAACTTTTTAAATTTGTTTTTCACAATAAAACTTGTGGAATTTTCACTGAAAGACCTCAGTTAATATTTAAAAAAATTCATTTTCATGTTTTTACTGAATTAAGATAATTTTGCAATATGACGTCAATACCTGAAATAAAATTTCTACAAATTGCGTATTCCTAATTATATAACTACTGACTATACATTACATTGATAATTAATTGGTATGTAAAGTGAGTACGATGCACAAATAGTTTGTTTTCGCTATAGCAATTACCTTGCGATTTTACACGAGTGATTTTATTTAACTTTTATAATCACAAAAAAACATTGGCCAACTCATCGATTAGACTACATTAATATGTTCATATACTCACATAAATGTTTGTTGTCTCCTTGACAAATATTCTCAAAATGTGGTCACAAAATTAACATACCTGAAAAAAGAAAAAGAAAAAAATTAAATTAAGTTTGCTCGAATTTTTTAAGTAATATATTGTAAGATTAATAATTGGGAGAGTGGTCAACAACTTAAATTCATTATTGTTATCATTATCAATATTATTACAAAATAACGCCTCGAGATAATCCTGTTTGGCCGACCAGTAATAATAGTTTATACAAAAGTAAAGCAAAATAGACATATTGCGTAAAGAATGATGATAAAGAAGGGACTATTTAAAAGAATATATACAGAGTTACAGTACAATCTCTACATGTAAAACGTAATGCGTTTATAATAATTGTGCGTAACAGGGATATTTACTGTCAAAACAAAATTTGGATAAAAACCGATATTTTCGTTGTTCAACTTTTCGTAATGCTTATGAATCGCATTGAATTTCTGTGCCTGCTGCATTGTCGAACTACGTAAATTACTGTTTGTTTACCTAAATTTCGTTCTGACAGTAAATATCACACGCAATTATCATAAAGGCATTACGTTCTCTGACTACAAAAATTTCATTTTGATTGGCTAAAAGTTATCACATAATTGACTACTTTCGAGGTGTCTCTTGAAAGTAAACAATGATGTTTAGTTTTCAATGCAATCTGGCAGACCATTCCAAAACTTGGTGATCCTAACATTGAAAGAGATTGTTAGAAATATTGGGGGGCAAGAACTGGTACGAGTTTAGTATATAAATGTACAGGTATATTATCAATCCAGCTGGTTTCAGTAGATGAAGATTCTTGCAACAAGGCAAGAAAGTTGAGGGGCTGATGAGAGTAAATGTGAAGGTGGAGAAAGAAGAACCTGGAACAAGAGGCTGGACAAACAGATGAAAGACGAAGACAGGGACATGACGGTCCTTAAAGGACAATTGCGATCTCGACACTACACCGGTAGAGCCTCCAAATGTAAGACTAAATAGTGGGAGACTAGTTGGGAACTTGGATTCGCAACAACACCGTCAACTTTAACATAATTATATTTATTTAAACCAGATGTATCAAGGTACATCTGAAAAGGTTTTTCGTATTTCGTATACGAACGCCTGCAGTCTTGTCATAGTTTTATTATATTATATATGGCCATCGTGCACGGACATTGTCCACGGCGCTGGTTTCTTCACTCGGCTATATCTTCATGAAACCGACGGCGGTTGAAGTTGTTCGCGGACTTTCTCCTTCATTTATTTTGGTTACTAGATAGCGGTCGTTTCGCAAAACTCTGCTTGTATGGCCCTAGAAATTTTATGGACAGTTTCAATCCTCGCCATACTGACTCGGTCCTTTCCTGTTTTTGCCGAAAATTCTTTTCATTTCTTGGTACAACTTCTCGATTTCTTACTGTATCTATTTCGCTTATTCACATCTTTAATTCTCCGACTTCTAGAATTTCGCGTATCTGTGGATTATCTTTACATTACATTGTACTGTTGTGGTTTGTTGGTAAATTTAAACCACTTCTCGGGATCTGAAGGTGATAATTTGGTCAATAGCAGAATGATTGTTTGATTGAGTCTCTCCACTTGTCCGTTTCCTCGTGGCACTTCAGTGACGCTGGATACATGTTTGATTCCTTGATCTTTGCAATAATTGTTGAACTCTCATGAAGTGAACATTAGTCCTCTGTCTGTAACAATTCTCAGTCGATTTCCTGACACGGCTGCCTGTTGCATTAATTTTTTTAAGACGTCAGCTGCACAGGTTGTTTTGGTTGGATACAACCAACACAAATTTGGAAATTGCGTTGATCACTACAAAAATTTGGCGATAGCTTTTGGCCCTCCTCTACCTTCTTGTTTGCCGCTCTTTTTTTCAGCTAGTATACAATCCACGCAGTTTTGTAGACATCTCATTACTTTTTCACCAGCAGCTGCTCCGTTTTTTCGATTCTGAAGTGGGTTTTTTCATGCCATTTTCGGAGGACGTTTTCTTGCATTGTCTTTGGTATAACAATAAATAATTCGTCGTTGGATTTTTTCTTTAATAATCCACTTTTTTACGTAGTTGAATGATCTCAGATTCTTCTTCTTGACTTCTTCTTATCTTTATTAACACATACTCGGTATCCTCCTCGATCAGTCGAATTAAAGTTACAGAGAATCTACGCAGGACATTGACGTGTTTCATCTTTTCATCGGCGCTATGTTTAATATAATATTTAAATTCCTCTAAAGTAAAGGCCCATCGGGCTGCTTGTGATGATATATCCTTATTTAGTCATTGTTTGCGTGAAGGCCTGGCAATCAGTATAAACTTTACATGCGCTCCCAAATAAAAAATGTCGATACTTCGATTATTCAATTTTATCAATCTTCTGATTCGGTTGCCAATAATCTATACACATACGCTTTGAACCATTTTTTCTAATAGAAATGACTTAGAAGGTGTTCTCTGGTTTACCCTTAACCGAAACTAAGTTTACCTTTAACCCAAGCTTAAAGGGGTTTATTTTTTACTAAAGCTAAATTTATATTTTATCAAGTTTAACTTATTTTTGTTTAAATTAATAAAATATATTATACATAAACCGAACATCTACGTGTATATAACATATATAACTGTATGATTAGTGTGTGGATTATATGTCGATAATGTATTCAATTATTTTGTAATATTTTTGATTCATATTTTTGTATTTGGATTACTATATCATTTGAATATAATGATCGTATTGGCATGAGCTCTAATTAGTGCTAAAATATTTACAGATGAATTTAAAATACTGTTTCATAAAAATAATTATAATTCATAATAACATTTATAATTAATTAATCGATAATATTTTTATTTTTTCATCAATTTCATTCATTTTTTGAATACATCCAAACGTTGTTCACATTACAACAAAATAATATAAAAACGCATGAAATACCTTTTAATAATGCTATTAAACAAAAATCTTTTTTAGAACGTTAATTGTAAACAAATAACATTCAAATGTTTTTTCGTCTCGTGTATTATTGTATGTTGATGTGTGATAAATTTGAACACGAATTAGAGTTTAATTTTATTTCTCACAAATAAATCGCGAGTCGATAGAAATTGCTGAAACTTAATCATTTTAAGAATTTTGGGGGACTTTGGTCCCTGTATGATGGAGGTCCCACTTGCCTGTATGTTTCTGGTAGTTCCATTATCGTTAAATTTTCCTTTGTCATCTTTCACACTTTTCCGTTGCACGAACTTCACTAGTTCAGATACTCTAATCTAAGATAGAACTAAAAAAGTTTTCCCACAAATTGCGTAAATCTCCTATCTTTTATATTGTGTATCTTAACTAAAGTCTACTCTCAGTTGCGTTGAGCAGATATTGAGTCCTAAAAACATTAATCTACGCGCGGACGGAACAGTCAAGGTTCATGAAAAATTCGAATTATTCACGACCCTAACAAGTGCAGTATTGTCATAGTTTCATTATATTACAATATTGTAGTCATGTGTTCATTCGTTCTTCAATCTTAGTCCAGTACATTGAGCCATCATACATGACAATTAGTTTTGCTGTAGACCACTTCCAAATTTACAGTGTTATAATATTGAAAATAAAATGAAAACATATAATAAACTGAGAAAAATAAAATTACTAGCTGGATCCCTGGCTTCGCTCGAGTGTTCATTGTAACATTTATTTAATATCTACTTTGCTTATTTTATGTATCCCTATAGCATCTGTATGACATCCTTATGTCCACCGTGGGTAAATGGAGCTTTGACACAACATAAATAAGAGTTTTCTTATGTTTAAAATAACTTCTGAATGTGTAGACGTTGTTTTATACTTAGCCTTATTTTTTTAATTTATCTGAAATTTTTATTTTATATCAGTTCATCTTTGTCTAAATGGCCATTTTTTGTTTGTCCTAATCGATGGTGTTCATAACATATTTGCCATAATTAGGCCATTGGAGTTTCATAAATACATTTTCATGGTTTCAGAATTATAATTATGGAGTGTATGTGTATTGTATATATGTTACGGGCAATGTCCGAACTTTGGGCATTGTCAATTATTTGTAAAAAACATTCATCATTAACCGGGCAATCTTAAGATTGGCCGGGCATTGTCAACTTTGCCCACAGCATGTTGGGCAAAGTTGAACAAAATCAATTTTCGGGCAATGTTGATTAATAAAATTAAGATTTAATGAGTGCGTGTTTTTTTTTATTTCATCGTCATTTTTAACAAATTAATAATAAGAATTACTACACCCTGATAGCCATGTTTACATAAAGTTTATGTACAGGTACTTCAGCTATTTATATTAATATTTACATAAATAGTATAAAACTCAAAAGCAAACGATTATGACATTAAAAGGGAAAGAAAAGTAGAAAAGCAAACAATTATAACACTAAAAGAAGAAGCAATTATATCAGTAAAAACTGCACATGCAAAAACCATAAAGAATTATGAAAAGTACTAGAATCAAACATTATAAGAAAATATATATCAAGTTATGCACATAATAGATTTCGTAGAAAAAGCAGAATTTTTATTATATTAAGGCAGTGATATCATACAGGGTGAGTCAAAAGTCCCGGGCCACCTTAATATGACGAAAAATTCAAATAAAAATTTGAAAACAAAAAACACGTGTCTAATATTTTTTGATGAGCTATTGATTGACGCCATTTTCAACCCCCCACCCCCGGGGCGGGGAGGGAGGCAACTTTAAAAAGTTAAATGGGAACCCCTATTTTTTTATTGCAGAAATGGATTCCCCACCCAAAAATACGTCTAGAAAAATTAAAGTCAACCCCCCCCCC
>JABFPJ010002120.1:0-21172 GCA_022817425.1 Gryon sp. ZL-2020
CTGTGAAGAGTCCACTATTTCTCTCCTTTTTTAACCTATGTTTTGGTATAAAGAAAAAAAGATGACAATAGTGGACTCTTTGCAGGTTAAAAAGGACAGAAAAAGTGGACTCTTCGCAGGTTCTACTGTAGTTTACTTTTTTATTAAATCTTACTATCATTTTCGTATTTCACATTAAAAAAAAAACTTAACAAGTAAGCATTCAATGGCAACAATATCGATAAATTAATTTGCATCCATCTAAATCATATCATTTATTTTGATATCGATTAATTTAATTTGACGTATTTATGATAAAATACACAACATAGAAGATTAAATTCTAAACCAAATAGAAAGCAAATATCAGAATCAACAGCTCATAAAAATGCATAAATCGCTCGTGCAAAATATTGAAAATAAGGAAAGAACTTTTTCAAGTAATTATCACCGGCTATTTATAAAAGTGTAATACGTGTATGTAAATGAGTAAAAATGCAGTGTAAAAGTTAATTTTATATTCGACAAAATTCAAAATAACATGAAAGCAAATGAATAAGTATAAATACTAATCGGTTTATTCATTTCGTTTTATCTCTGGTTCTCACCAAAAAATAAAACATTCATTAAAAAAAAAAACAAAAAAAAAAAAAAAAAAAAAAAAAAAAAAAAAAAAAAAAAAAAATGGTGAAAATGAAAAGTTATGCACCTAAATTATGGAACCTAAATATAGGGCGGTAACGCGTCGGAATCCGCTTAATTCCGTGAGTTCGTGCCAAAGTACATTGAAGTTTATTTGGACATGAATGATCGCGGTTAAATGACGCTTTTCTCATGCTTAATCGGATGCACTCTTTTTCTCGAACAATATATTCTCATTTCGTTTCATGCAACTAACTGAAACGTGACTCAATGTCAGGTCATTCGAGCATTGTCTTTTGCGTTCAAGTTGCCTTCTCTTTTCCGCCAACATCTCGCGGTTACTTTTGCTTTATGTGAAGAAAAAACGAGCAAGAAAGAAGCCAGAAAAGAGCAAAAAGGACGAAGAAGTAAAAAAGAAAACAAGTTGGACAATAAGTTAGAGAGTCGACTGTCTTTGTTTAACTTGTTAAGTTCAAGGCGTGCGACGGAGATTGATTTGGAGAGCGCGCGCGCGCGCGCTCGTTGCTAATCATTGTTTGCGAGAAGGGAATTTTCCTTTGAGCGCGAGTATCGAAGCCCGTCCAGTCGAGTCGAACGGTTCACTTGACACTGACACACTAACACCGTTCGACAATCGGTCATGAGGGGAAAAACGTAGGATCGTCGCGTGTTTAACCTTCGCGCGAGCAATTCTTTATGCGCGCGTGTGTTGCTCATATTCTTGCACACGCGGGAACCTTGTATTATAAAAAGCCGATTCTCAGTCACTTGGTTAACCGAAAATGTGCGTCTCGTAAAATAACGCAAAACCATCTATCTCGAATTCCCAATCGACCGTCAGTTCGACTTTTCTATCTTTATTGCAAATGCAATTTCCATTTTGCCCTTTTCCTCACGAAAAAAAAGAGAAACAAATAGAAGAAATAAAAGAATTGAATATCAAAAAAAAAGAAAAAAAAATTACTAGTTGTGTATGGTAATTAAAGAACATTTTATAAGCTAATTTAATCCAATGATTATTAAACATGAGAGATAAAAATATTAAAGCTCTCTATCGTGAATTACGGATGAAAAAGAAATGTAGAAAAGAGAAAAAGAGAGTGTAGAAAAGAGAAAAAAAATGGTGGAGAGAAAAGAGTGGCGCACATATGTCGCGAATATATCGGAATTTATTGCGCCGGAGGGAAAGGGCGAAACGCGAAATATCGCGTATGAAAAATGCGCGACAAAATGGCAGTTGGTATGAAAGAGGCTGATTTTCTAGTAGCTCGATTTTTGGGAATACATCGCTTTTCAATCTGCGACGACCGCATGCAATTCTGCTTTCCCTTTGGCCGGTCCGTTTTCAGCGCGATTTTATTTCCATTTCAAAGTCGCCTCTCGTTTATTTTTCTTGCTGCACTTCGCGTGTAAAAGCACGCGTCATGCGTCTTTCCCTTCCGCCCCCGCGTTTTTATCCTTTTTTTTTATTCATCCACCATTTTTTCTCACTCTTTCTCTTTTTATACAATTTTTTATTGCTTTCTTCCCCATTTTATTCCTATTCCAAATTAAAACGCCGAGGTCGGGCATTTTCGGACTCGATCGACCGACACTTTTGCCGCGGTCTCTTTCGTCGATTTCTCCTCCTTCGTCCTGTTTTTTTTTTTTTTTTTTTTTTTTTTTTTTTTTACTTCTTCCTTTCAAATTTGTTTGTAACTTTTTGTTTGCTCGTCGTTCCGCTCAAACGATTCAATCTCAACGTCCGCGAGTGACGCTTTCAAGCGTTTGTTTCGTTAACGGCTTGATAAAAATGATTTTCGCTTTTCATCGACCGTGTTTGGTCCTTTTCAATTTCGTTTAATTGCAACTCCTGACTTCTTGTCCGCTTCCCCGCTCGCTGCCACTCGATTTTGCCTCATTCACTTTTTGGCATCGTTTTCATTTTATTTATTCTAACTTTTTTTCAACTCTCTCATTTCTCTTCTTTTCGATATTTTGTGCATTCATACCTAACAATTTCTCCACGATTTTCAAATTTCGAATATTACTTCAGCAAAACTTTAAACAAATTCAAAAGTAAAAATGATCAAAAGATTTTTAAGCAACAAACAAAATTTTAACATACATGAAAGTGCATTGTAAAATGCATTGTTTCGAATCAAGTTTGAATGTGATTTTCATAATAATAAAACAAAAGGATTACCCATTGTAAAACAGTTGCTTCTACAAATCACATTTGCATTTAAAACTTGCGAAATGAAATGAAAACAATTTTCTCCGAATTTCTGCCGACTTTTCATTCTATTATCGCATAAATATACACCAATTGAACAGCACAATACAACTTAATACATACAACTTCATGCTTCAATTACTCAGTGACATTTTTAAACTCGTTTTGCAACATTACACTCATTTATACGCGCTAAAAATAATCTATCTGTGCTTTTGCATAACAATCATTTTCTTCAAATTTAATCTTTGCTTTCATGATATTCAGATAAAACATGATTTTTTTCAGGTCACAAATGTTTTAACTATGCATTCTAACATTTCATAACCGACCCAGTTATTTTTATAGTCACCTATAACATAATAATTAAATAGAAAAAAAAATAAAAATAAATCAATATTTCTCTTAAAAACTAATTTGTTTAAGCAAAAAATTACAAATCACAAAGTATGGAAAGACTAAAAAAAAAAGGTAAACTAATTCGTCGTCAATTTCGTTACACGAGTTTAGTGTATTAAAATGTAATCTGTCTGCGATACGTTGTATAAGAGAACAAAGCAGATTCTGATTTACGACTGAAAGAATGGCATACTTTGTAAAAATAAATTCTACTTTTGCTGTAATGTAAGGCAGCTGTGTCTGACAGCAATATCGACGTACCAAAGTAATATAAATATTTCTATCTAAATAAAACGAAACAAATTTCATACACGTTATTGCATCCTTTTGCATTTTGACGGTCATTTCACTTTCTTTCATTTTTTATATTTAAACAAAATTATCAACAAATGCACTCATTTTATTTAAATGTACTCTAGTTTATCGTTTAATTCAATTAACGTTTAACACTTTATCAAATTTGCATTACGGTAAATCACAAAAAAAAAAAAAAAATAGTTGCCATGAATATTTATATAAAATATTCCACTTTACATTTACACCCGCATTCCTGATGAAATTCAACTTTAACCCGGTAGTGACCGTGACCTGTTTTTACTTTCCAAATAATTTTTATTTCCAATTGAATTTCATTTATGTTGTTTTGTGTACTTTTTTGTGGCAATGAAAATGAATGAAAATGACGAAAAAAGCAAATTACACAAATACATGCACGTATATATTTTTAAATTCCATAAAAAAAAATTATTCAAAATGAGCTTCCGATAAGCGCCAATCTGTGTAAAATGAACATATAATTTCATAAACACAATTCTGATTTATTATCGCATAAATGATTTTTTTTTCATTTGCAATCAGTGTTTAGAAAATGATGATATCAAAAATTATCTGCGATAAAGCAAAAGCACAAAGTATATCTTGTTAAATAGATTATTATTAAAACAATTTTGCTAAAAAAATGGTTCAAAAATAATAAATTAAAAAAAAAACAATTTAAATTGAAATCAAGAATCATTAAAATCAAATAATATTTATCGTTGGATTTTAGGAAAATAGTTTGATTTAAATTGCTTGTGTTACTGAAAGCTGCATTTATTTCAATGAATATTCATGCTTTAATAGATTTTCTTTAATCATCATTCATTTATAATTGCATATTAAAATTTTATACCATTAAAGTAATATTTAAAAGTTTTTAGTCAAATGAATAAATAATGTAATTCATATAACACAGCTTTAAGAGTTGCATATAAGAAAATTAATGCGCAATATGTATAATAAATTTATTAAAGAAACAGTAATTTTTGAGATGAAGTTTTGCAATAACATGATGAAATATTTGTTTCTGCAGTTATGCTAGTATTTTGCAAATAACTTTTTTGCATTTTTTCGCTATTTTTATTATAAAATTAATCTTCATTTATTTACTTCATAGAATTACGCATTCATACTGAGAATCATTATTTATGCATATACATTAACTGCGATATACATTGTCTTAATATATAAAATGTGCAATAATTTGAATTAAATTAAATAAATTATCGATATTGAATTATTAAAAATCATGCGGTTACAGTAATATCTGCATTTTATGTGCGTAATAATTGTAAAAATCAAAGGTTTTAATGACATTTTCAGATCGTTAAATTGATGTCAATTTGAATATAAAATTAAATGTTTCCAGTGATTTGATTCAATTGAACGTTAATTTGCCTTTTTGCAAATATAAAATTTTTTCAAATAATCACAAAATTAAATACCATTTTGTCTTAATTTATCATAAAAGGCGATTCGATACAGCAAATAAAGTGAACATTATAATCATATAATGTCTTATCAAGTAGTTTCTTATCATCATTGAACAATGTTTGCTGTAAGCCAAGATTAATGAATAAAAAACTACAAAACATTTATTGTGGAATGTTAGGATCTTTGCCTCGCTCAATATTCATTTGATTCAAGTAATTTAATAGAATAAATGAAGCTATCGAAATAAATTTGCACAATCAAAGTTATTTTAGCAGCAAAATATTTTTAATTTCAAAAATGTTTTTCATTCCTCATTGTTTTCTTGAAACAATTGTTAAGTTATGAAAATTAAGTAGTTTAACAACTTTAGTTAATAAAATAAAGTTGCTACTTTTGTATTCAGCACAAAGTTTCCATTCTAAGTATTCCATTTTTTAAAGAGGAAAATTCTTAAAGTACTATATACCTTTACTTTGTTATTTAACGAGTTTTATTATAATTATTTTTTATAGATCATTACATTAAATTGAAAAAAAATGACCAAACATTTTTCAAAAACATCTTTTACATAAAATTTAAAGTATTTATTATTATTATTTTTAATAATACAAATAATAATCATATTTAATAATAAACAATTATTTTTCTTTACTTCAAAAAGCGCCATCTGTATTACAAAACATCAAAAACCTAAATGAACAAAGTCTAATCCAAAAAACTGGAATGAACCGTAAAAAATGAAATTGTTTGTTTAATAATGCGCGATATGAATTAAACAAACACGAGAATGAAATGGGACAAAATACGTGTGCGACTGGTTTGTTTACATGGCGGCCGAGGCGCCATTTTTAAATAGCAAAACGTCGCTGGCGTAGTAGTGGTGGGGCTTATGCAATCGTCCGACTCAGGGGGGTGGAGGGGGGGGAGCAAAAAAGATGGGGGGGAGGGCGAAGGGGAAACATCAATCGGACTGACGCACCGGCGGGCCGAAAAGTGACGGGGGGCCGAATATATTGACTTCCGCGGTATCCGGCGTTGCGAAGAGAGGTTAACCTTGCGGCACGCGCGCGCGTCACAAAATGATAAAAGCAACGGGTGCTCTCTCTCGCGCGTTGGCGTCTCCGCATCTCCCGCTCTATGTTTATCGCGCTACCTCGAAAGCGAAGCAGGGCCGGTTGACCCCGATGACGCGTGACGTCATCGATGAGGAGAACCTCCGCACGCGAAAAAGCAACAAGATGCCGAGGAGGCATTTCTGCGCAAATTCACGACAAACATCGTCAACTTGAATGTACACAACTGATTGCCCCTCACTTTTTCTTTAGATAAAAAAATTTATATATATATATATACTTATATATATATGTAGTTTTCTCATTTCAACGTGTTTTATGTTATCGTTTCGAAATTATACACTTTCTGTACAACTTTGTTTTCGCATTCGCATTAATCAAATATTGACGTTTGAATACAATCAACATATAATTTTTGCACAAAAAATACTCGAATGTTCGATAATCAGTTTTTAGTCTTGAAATTAAACAAGAAATGTATTGATTTTGCAGTTTTTATTTCGAACTTATTATTTTTTTTTCTTAGACCTTTATGAAAGGTCTGAGAAAAAGTAATAATAAATGATTTAGAAATCTGTATTGTGAGCAAATGTGAGAATTGGAAAACATCAAGTTCAATAATAACACTCTTCTTTATCGTTAAGACAGATTCTTTTGAATACCGTCATTTAAAAAAACTTGTTCGAAAATGATTAACTGACCTCGAAAGATAGATGTTGACTATATCAGTGCACTGTGAGTTAGCGAACCGGTACACAAATGTTATATTCGTGTGCAAAATTATGATTCAAATAAACCACTAGTGCTTACAGAGTCGGAACAAAAGGTTTAAAGCTGTGCTTTTTTGTATTACAAATAACGCTATTTTATTGTACGCTCCTCATTTTGAATCATTTCTATATTCAAACATTCGCGTTAAATTCCATTTAATCCTGAAAATTAAATATCGTGTCTATTGATTGAAGTATTTTTTCAAATTATTAGTGAAATGTTTAATTGATTAGTATTTAATACGAAACGGAAAAGCGAATACAAATAATCATGATAACACTTTAATGCTAAAAATGCTAAAACTGTACTTCTGAAATTTTCATGACGTAATGCTACGGAATCAATACATCTTTTTTCCAGATAATTAATCATTGCATAGTACTGAATATCAAATGTGTTCATTCCATAAGAATTACTTTTCATCGAAATGCATCTTATAATTATCCAATTTTTCATAAAAATAAAACAAAAAAGGATTTGTTTGTTATTTATCAACTTTTTTACTAATTTATCAACAGTCCTTTTATGTTATTTTGATTTTGATTTTTGTCATAACAAAGTAATGGCATTTAAACTATGTAAACAAAGAATAGTTTAAACTACAGCGTCTCGACAGGAGTGAGACAGAGAGATTTATGCACAATTATCATAACCGGTTATAAAAGTTTCAGAATTGAAAGCTATAAAAAGTACAAAATATCACCCGGCTTTTATCGTTTCATTGTTGATGTAAAGTTTAACGATTATTCAATTTGGAAGCAAATTTTGAATTTGGCGAGAAAATTACTATTTAGTACTTTTTAAATCATTTTTAAACCGTCCATAAACATGCAAACAATAAAATAACTTAGTCAATTAATTTTATTATCAAAATTGAATGATTAAACATACATGAACATAATATTATCATAATCTAATATAAGTTAATTTGTTTTATGTTAGTGATATGTATTATGGAAGAATATAAATATAAACATAAACAAGCAATGAAAATATAAACACAAACGTAAACATAAACAATAATAAATACAAACATAAAAGTAAACAAAAATGTAAATACATACAAACACAAATGTAAACATAAGCAAAAACTAAACAACATAAATATAAACAGAAATGTTATTTTTGAGTATTTTTATTTACTATGATCGTAATTTTTCTTTTAATTTCAATTTTGCATCGCTTTTTCTTTGCAACCTTATGTTTAAACAATTAAAGATCAAGTTGTGACATTGAATTGCCAGCATAATGCGACATCCTCGAAATCACATTTAAAGATTTCACAATATGCATTATAATATCAAACATTTAAAACCACAAATCCGAAAGTGTGTCACTGTGAATGAAACATAAAATTCCGCTTCGCTTCAATGACTCTTCAGACTCTATTCAAATTTTCCCGCCAATGGCAATTTTAATCAATATAATCACTTCCGACGGATTTCTATACACGAACAAAATTGATTGTGAATTCAAATATT
The DNA here is from genome assembly GCA_022817425.1 of Gryon sp. ZL-2020. Lineage (NCBI taxonomy): Eukaryota > Metazoa > Arthropoda > Insecta > Hymenoptera > Scelionidae > Gryon > Gryon sp. ZL-2020. Next base: position 8,313 of record JABFPJ010002120.1, read on the forward strand.
CAAATTGTACATTTTAATGGATAAAATATAATAAATATATAACGTCTTTCAATGTTTCGTTTTTCCCCTTTTCTTAGCATTTTTTTCTTCTTCTTATTATTATTATTATTATTCTACAATGTACAGACCATTAATTTTGAGAGAAAAATTAAAATTTTTATTATAAATGAAGTGTAATAATAGACATTACAGCGTGGTTTTATTTTCGTTTGCATTTTGCAAAATATAATATCACGTCGACAAATAGAATGCCAAGTATAATGATTACGATGTTCTACCTTTGACGGAACACTTTTTTTCAAATGTTTAACTCACTTTTTTCTTCTCAAATTATACAACTTTATTTGATACTAACAAAATTTAACTTAGAAATAACTTTCAGCAATTTAAATAAAACATACCATTTCGTATTTATAGATAATACACAATGTTTTACACTATATTTAAATAGTTGGAATATAACTTTTTACACTTTTTTTTTATAAATGAAATTGCATTTTCCAATAAATATATAAATAAATAAATATAACATGTGTAGGCTACTTTTTCCTTGATTTAACAACTAATAACATCGGAATCAAAATACCATTACTCGAATTCATTAATATTGATAAAATAAATACAACAATATTCGTAAATAGCGTATCAAATGTTTTTTTTTACAATTTTGGACATTGAAAATAGCGAACGTTGACATCGTCACGTATGCATATCTCTCGTGAAAATTGAATTTGCTCGTTGAGAGCGAAGCCCCATTGACAATCGGCCGTCAAAAATTAACGCACATTCGCGGAATTTTCGTGGAAATAATAAAAACGGATGATTACCGGTGAAAATATTGCGAACGAGCGTTTCAACGAGACGCGCGTTATCGTGATTGAAACACCCCACACAGTGATCCTAAAATGCTATCCATCAAATCGTCCAATGATTGATTTACATGCTCGAGTGTGCTATTTGTAAACTTTTTTTCTCCACTTTTTTTTTAATCCTCCATCTTCTTACGCTTGTTTGAGGTTATATTTCGTAAAGAAGCCGTCCATAATTCATTCGGGGTTCGTGCGATAATACCACATGCCGATTGGCCCACATTCGAGCGGGAATATTTTCCACCCCAAGTTCCAATTATTTTTATTATACCAGCCTATATATTCGTGACGTTAATAAAAACTTTCTTTTGCTCCTTTTTTTCGGAACAATGGAATCAGACGGCAAACCTCTCGTTTAAGTACAATTGTAAATTTGTCAGATTTATTTATGAGATAGATTTTTGATCTTTGAGGCTGTTTTGATAATGTAATGTGAGTTTCGATGAAAACTGTCATATTGATTTCTTTTGAAAGAAGATTTTATGCAACAGGAAAAAGTCAATTTTTGTTTGCAGTAATTAGAATATAAAATATAAACAATTAATACAAATAAGAGAAAAATTTAACAAGTGTGGAATAAATTAAGTAACGACTCTATTTTGACTGCAATCAAAACGACTTCTTAACTAGGCCAATTAAAAAGATTTTTTTAAAACATAAAAAAAAACTCGACGTTCGGCAACTGATAAAAATTATCAGCTAGTTATTAATAGCGCTTGGCTGGAAATAGTCGTTGGATTGTAAAACGCGCGTGCACGACAATAGTTGAGTGTTTGCGCGACTACGAATTGTGAACAGATAAATATTTGGCCAAACTCCCGAGTCCTTTTTCGTTTATTACACAACTTTGTTCCTTCAACTGTAAATGCGACAGAAAAACAGAAAGAGGGACAAGTAATAAAAAAAAAAAAAAAAAAAAGGGAAACAGAATTCCAAAAAAGTACATTTCAACATTATCTTATTACGATATTCCGTTTGATTTTCAACCTACGTTTTATTGTCATTCAAATGTTATTCAGTTAGTCATGGAATTGTTGTTGAGTTTGTACCTTCAAAACCGTATTGTGAATTACCCGTTTGATGAATCATTATGTTTATACCAAAATTGTCCCGAACAATATTTGTCTCACGTTTATACACTGTGTTGCTAAATATGCTATAACTTTTCTTGTTAAGTAAGAATATATTTGTAAATTTTGAATTCATTTTTATATGCAGTATTGTAAATTTAGTTATTGAAAGGATGATTTATTTTGCTATTTTTTTTACTATTCTTGTTGCAAAATAATTGAACTACTTTTTTAATATAATTATTTTTTTAACATTATTAGTGAAGTCTTAATATTGTAATTAATAAATTATTTATTATTTATAAATAATATACATATATACTACTCGCGAACATTAGTACCACTTTCGAGAAAGCGCCACGCCACCTAGCGGTCATTAGTTTAATCACATTTAAAATAAAAGCGGAAGTCAAATCAGTATTACATTTTCAAATTAATCAAATCTATAATTTTTAAATATTTTAAAATTATCTTGAGAAATGATTCTTAATTATTAAATAAATGCGATATATTGTTTACATTGTTATGTTTTATTTTACAAAAGTTGAAATGTAAATTTAATAAAACATCGTTAAAAATACGATACTGCATTGAAAATTGATGTTATTTAAAAATATAAAATGTAACACATCTTAAAGCCACTTCTTAAATGTTTCAAGTATATTGCTACAAAGTATTGCATACTAGTCTATAATTATAGCTATATATGATGTAAGTATAGCTAATTTTGTTCGAACCTTTCCCACTGTGTATATGAGAAAGAGAAAATTGAAAGTCAAACAGTTAATCAGGTCGATTCTTAGATTTACATGAGTTAGCTTCTTCTTCTTCTTCTTCTACTCGATCGTCTTTGTCTTGTCAAATTTCGTCGTCTGTGAATCACTCGCCGCGAGTGCTCGTACGTCTATTTATAAGCGGCCACACGTCGTCGCTTATTCACTCGCGCTGATTGCACGTCCTTAAATGAATTGTGCTTTCAAGTTTGGTAATCGAGTTTTACAACATTAAACAGCTTTTAATTACAAACAAGTTTCAATCTTACACTTGTTGCAACAAACTCTTCCTTTCTTGCAAATTTTGCATTTTCACAGATACAAATTTGACTTGAAAATTAATATTCAAAGGCAAAAAAGTGGCAATTTTATTCAACATTAAAAAGCTATAAATATTTAGTGCACTTTGTACAAAAAATACCAATTAAATGTGTATTTAATTGTGTTAAATACAATTTGTATGTATTAATGGATTTAAACAAAATGATTTTCTCAACTTAAATCGCAGTTTAATGTGCAATTTGAAATAAATGATGGCATTAGAATGGCCGGATTCGTAACAACATTATAAGTTGAATATAACTCGAGTTGATTATTATAAAAGACTAATCGTCGAAGAACAAAGCCACGCTCCGCGATAAATGAGAGGTTTGCTATTGTATTTATTGCGTAACACTCGTTTCTTATTTCAATATAAAAAAAGAGACACAAAAAGAGAGAAAGAGGGAATGAGATAGAAGTAGTTTTAAACTTGCAGGACGCTAGTCTTCGAACTGAAATGCGACGTTCGTGAGATCTTTATTTTGATAACAAATCTCCTCGCTTTTTTTCTGTTTTCAAAAACACACTCAGATTTCTATTGAGTATGCAATGTTATCATTATTCAGCAACAAAATTGTTCTCGACAGTTTTACGATTCGATGCAGTTTAAGTTAATGTGTGTCATTTTGATTGCTTCAAATGCAAGTATTATTTCCAAAATTAATAATAAACCAAATCAAATGAGTTTGAATACCCAAAAAAAAAAGACTTCAAAAAAAAAAGTTATTGGCTTCATCTCTTCTCTAAACGTGGAACAAATTACCTTCCCCTCATTAAGAAAACGTGTCAAAGCCGAATGATGCCGACGTGACCATAATTTAAAATGCCACGATTGGTTTAAAAATAAACCTCAAAGATGAAACAAAAGTTATAGGAAAAAGTCATATACCATTTGGGAATCGAGACATATCGTGTCATATATTCAAAAAATTCCTATACCCATATAATATAAATTGCAAAAGTTTTGAACAAATTTTATTATATTTAATATTTATTTTAAATTATTAAAAATTTAATTTAAATTATTTAAAATTTACTATACAATTTAGTAATTAGTTCAATCAAGAATTAGTTCAATGAAAAATCATTTCAATGTGATCCAAAATAACTTTTGATTCCTATATAGTATGGTTCTTTTTCCTGTAATTCTATTAAATATTAATTAATAATTTGTTTTTCGTGCGAAAAATCGAAAAGTAAAAAAAAAAAAAAAAGATGCCGTGGGTAGTAACGAAGACAATGTTGAGTAAAAATTGTGCAAGTAGCGCTTTGGTAAATGAGAAGTGACGGCGCGCGCGTCGCACATGACACACTCACTTCGTGTGCAGACCGGTGGGTTCTCAGGTTGGACAGGTTTGAGGGCCCCATTTTTCCGGGATCGAGCGTCCCTTAACCTTAAAGGCTGATTTCACTTTTACTGTTTGAAATGCAACCGAATAATCAGACGCTATTTTAAAAAACGATTCGTCATTCAGCATTTAATTTTAACTTTATCATACAATGAAACATACTTGTGAAATAATTTTGAAATCAAATTAAAATTACTGCTATGGTAAATTTAAAATTACAAATTTTGGTCATTACAAATTTAAGGTTCATTCATTTTATTTTACTTCCTTATATGATATTTTGAAGTAAAACTCTATTGTCAGAGTAATTACACGAGTATACCACAAGTATGGTATGTCTTAAATACTAAATTTGTTCCAAATTTACTAATTTCCAATACTAATATGAGTACTTAAAAACCGATTTATCAAAAAAAGTGCCATAATAATAAAGTGCTACAATAATTCACTCAATTTTATAAAATTCAATTTTCTCCATTTGTAATTTCTAAATTTCCTCTACTAAGATAATAAATCATCAAAAATCATGACTCTAACTGAACCCCTGCACAAGATAAGCCTTATTTACCAATTAGACATTAAGGTAATCCTAACAAAAGCAGTCTTCGCGAATATTCCGAACGCAAACAACAATTTGCCAATACGAAGATTGATGTGTGCATCGATTAATGTTAATCTTAAAAATGAACTAAGCTTAAAGAAGTGCAGCTTGGCCACACGAACCTCAGGCAATCCAACAGCGACATAACAACATGAAGGTGCTTCTCTTGCCGGGATGCGTTGCTCGAGTCCAATGTTTGTCTGTCTGTATCTGTTAGTTGTATATCTGTTATATTATATCTGTATTAAGGAGTATGTATCTCTGTGTTATGGTGTCCATGTGTCGGTGTATATATTGCCTCTTTGTCTAATATATGTTATGTAGCTGTTTGTGTGACGTTGCTGTGCAGTAATCTCACACTCCGGCGGTGCGGCTCACGTCGGATCGCACCGCGGGTCAGCTCGCCGATGGGAAAGCGCGTACGCACACATGGGCTCCAGTATGAACACTCACTCACACACACAGACACAAGAAAAGTAGGAGTAGCAGCAGCAGCAACTGCCGCTGCAACAGCAATGAAGCACTGCTATTTTCGGCTCTGTGATTGCTTCTTTTTTTTTTCAAAGACTTCTTCTTTTTTCTTTTTCTCTTTTTCTCTTCTTTTTCGCTTATTGAACCAATCACTGACACCTTTTGCTTGGATCGCGCACTCAATCACAGGCAAAAAGAAAGCGCGGCCGCGATCGGAATGCACACTTGCACGTCGTCGACGTCGTCGTCGTGGTTGATGTTCTGGTGAAGCAGTCGGCGCTCGACGTTGTCGTCGTCATTCTCGCGAGCGCACACAAACACCACCGGGGGGGAACAGGGGGGAAAGCGGGCAGGGCCACCAGAGAGCTGAGGAAGCGGCTAATCCCGGACGCGCGCTCCTCCACTGGCCTCCACGACTGTCCCCTGCTTGGGCCCCAGATTTCAACGCCAAATCAACACCTTTTTCACAATTTCCATCTTTCTTACAACCCAATATTTTGTCACTTTCACTTTGTCGCCCGTTTTTCTTTGTGGAAAATTAAACTTTCAACCCCTTAATCTTTGTTGACGTTGAAATAAAAATATTCTTTTGCTTAACAACTTTTGAATTTGTTGTTTCGCTTTTTTCTTCTCTTTTTCTTCACTATCTATCCTTGTCTAGGGATTTGCGCGAGAGCGGCGCGCCGTTCGTTCGCTCGCAGCGTAACCGTACAACTACTGTCGCGCTCGTGCTCCGAGAAGCACGTCGACGCGCAGTCGGAATTGAGCGAGAGAGCGCGAGACTCGCAGCGAGAGAGAGAAAGAGGGAGAGAGAGAGAGCGACCGATGGATGGATCGCAAGCCACCGACGAACGGACCGAGGGAGGAAGGCCGGGAGGGACGCAAGGGGAGGCTCAGTCGAAGAATCGAGTGGGGCAAACGCGAGTGGGGAAACCAGCCGATGCCAGACGCGTAAGGACGAACTAAAGACGCGTTCACAATATGTGTAAAGCCGAGTGTTGTTTTTGTTTACGCTGGACACACGAGAGAAAAAGAGAGAAAAAGAGAGAGAGAGAGAAATTGGGAAAATGGCGACGACGTTGGTGGCAAAACGTGCGCGCCAAAGCACCGCTTTTGGGGGCCACGCCGCTGATCGCACTTGATGAACGCCACTCGGAAACCAAAACGTGGTGCCGATTTCAATCGACACCACTTAGGCCACGATTGTGCTGCGGATCAGGGCTTTTGCGTAGCCCAACTCAAGGCTCAGTCCTTCCGCAGGGATAGGGTGTCATCAAAGGGTTAACTGATTCAATTCAAATTTCATTGGTTGTTGCACTTCGTTGAGTGTATGTTTGTATGCAAATTGAGTTGCAAATTTGGCTTATTTTGGATAACTTTTTGTACGTTTCGTTGTTTTGATTAATTAGTTTGTTGCGTCAAGGGAGAGTTAGAAAGACATTATGAATTTAACTTTTTGTATTAATTGGTGAATAATGACTGTTTTTTTTTTTCTTTCGAAATGGAACAGTTGTTCAAAACAAAGAAGTCAATTTTACGTCTGATTAATAAAACTGATCAAAAATCAACGCTGCAATTTGATTCTTCATTTACGTGCAATTATTTATGATAATTATCGCGTTTAATGAAGTATTGATTGCAACAATTATGATTCGAGTTGAATACTACTTTGATGTTTTGGAAAATCGGGACGTTTAATACTGCGTGCATGTAACTAGACACGTATTGATCTCATGAATGTACAAAAAATGTTAAAAATGAAACGGTTGACTGGCTAATTAACCCTAGCGGATCATTTGTACGTTCAACAGATGTATCGAGGGAAAGAATTCTTATGCTCGGTAGAAAAAGGATTTAAAATTACTTTTTTCAAAGATTTCTACAAAATCTTAATTTTAATTTTTCAACATTTTTATTAGATGTTAATTGCATTTCATTTGTAAATTCAAAATTGAATTTCCCGCCTTTTGTATCTAATTTAAATCAAATTTTTGGCGCGAAACGTGATATTGATTTATATATATATTTATATTAATTAAAAGATTTATTTGATATATGAATTTAATCATCTTTATTAGTAGCATATACGAGTTTTTTGTGCGAAAGACAAAATAATGCAATTATGAATTGATCATTCAGTTAATTAGCAAAATCGCCAAGATTGATTCAAATGAGAATTAGACGAAGTATTGAAATAATTTATCTTCAGTTATCTATTAATAAACACGTCAATGACACGTATATTCTAAAAAAGCATCTCAAATGGTAATATAAATTCCCACTAGCATTATTTCCTTTCCAATATTTCAATATATGGCAGCTTTTTTTTCTTCCCTCGAACCCCCAACATGCAGTAACTTTTTATTTATACATTTTTCAAATGATCGAAGCAAATAAATGCGGAATAAATGAATACGTAAATAAGTCAAGTAACAACTATTTCTGAGTTCTGTTATAGCGAATAAATAACGTTGCAATTAGAAACTTCAAAATGTAACATTAAACATAACTGAATATCTGTTTTCTGTAAAATAAACAAGGACAGAAAGACAGAATTTAAAAAAAATAGAAGAAAAAAAAGTAGAAATAAAAATGTTAATATTTCTGTTACGAAGAGTGCTGGGGATATTTGACTTTGAAAAGAACCTGACTATGATCATTACTTACAAGACAAAAGTACTGTGTAAACTATCTCAAAACTTATCATAAACTCGACCCCAATTTAGAAATGTTTACCAGATAAACAATAAGCTTTTTTTTCTTTTACAAAAAGTAAATATATATATTATATACAAGTTCATTTATACATATATTTACAAGCAATTAAAACAAGTTGTGCGTTTTTCTGACATTTCAAAAAACCAGACTTCATTTCCTCCAAAATGACAGATTTAAATACCAATTTGGACAATAATTTATGGCATTTCAACTTTTTGTATCGCATTTTATTTTGCATCTTGTATAATAACGACATAATAAAATCGGGATTTATTAATTTTATAACATTCACTTGTAATTCTGTCCAAAAATAAAAAAAAGATACTTTATTCACGAATTCAATTTTACATGTAATTTAAATTACTTTGATTCATTAAAATAATTACGTAATAGATGAAAAGCTAATTTTGCAGATCTCGGCTAATAAAATTTACATTTGTCTGTAATGTCGCAACTTCGTATAAAAATCGCTACATTTTTTCCTCTTTTTTTTAATTCATACATTGTGACAAAAATATCCCATTTTGTATTATTAAAGTAAATTGTTATATTACAGCAATTTGCGAAAATATGTATTGAACATATGAAACGTCGTAGGAACATCGCGAATGAATGTTTTAATATCCAAACGATTTTTGTAGCCTTCCATTTCCCGGAATTCCGTCGAAGCTCGTAACTTTTATTTTACCTTACGGATTTCGTAGGTTTTACTTTCGTGACCTAAGTCACGTTTACATTTGTTCTAGGCAAATGGTTGACGTAGAATGATTTTCATGCCTTAGTAATACAACATTTGTATTCGTTTTCCATCTTTTTGCAAACAAAATACAACTTACAAGTAACTCAACAATTATTTACATTTTAAATACAATTTTTCATTAATCATTTATCTTTAAAGACAAGATCTATTTTTAACCAAGTAGTTTCCTTTTCCTTTTTTTCTAATTTTATTCAAACACAATTCAAATTAGTTGAATACAAAGTATCAGAAGTTTATAATGTAAAAGCTGTAATTCGTGGCTTTGTGATTATATTAGAGATAAGGAAAGCGAGGCTTAAAAATCATCATGTTTTCATTCGGCTTCGAAATGTCAATTAAGTAGCGCGCATGATTTGCCTAATCTTCACGAACGAAACTTGGCAACGTCGTTTGCTGCTGTCGGCTGTACACGTGATTCTTCGGTGTTGATTGCCGGATTATTTAAAACGCGTCTACAAAATGATCGAACGAAAACGTCGTCGATTTACATCTGCTTCTACTTCTCCTGTTTCAGCTTCTTTTTTCTCTCTCTCTTCTCTCTCTGTCTGCAACCTTTTTTCTATCCTTATCTATCTATCCATCCTTCTCTCTTTGTCTCGGCTTTTGTCTCGCTCTTTCGTGTTCTTTTCTCTCACTTTTTGTGATCTTCCTCGAAGTAGTTTCTTGGGTCTCGGGAAAAATCGACACAGTGACGAGATTTATAAGCATTGCGCGGTGCGCTTTTGACGACAATGACGTAATTTTCACGATATTAATCCGAAGATCCAACAGCGCAGTTTGGGTCGTTCAAACACGACAATATGATTCCAACCCCTGTACATATACACATTTCAAACCCCTTTCACTACAATTACACATGTACACAATCATAATGTTGACTCTGATCCTATCAATACCGGTGCGCCGTTTATATATACTCACACGTACACGCTTTTGCAATCGGTTTACGATGATAGGTCTTTGTAACCGAAACCACTCTTTTATTTATTCTTTACATTAATTATTTATTTATACACATGTTGAATCTGCTTACCCATACACTCAGAGACATTTGATATGAATTTTTATTATATAAAATACCAATTATGAAATATAAAAGAAAACAAACACATTTTGATATGGAACTTAGTAAAATTAGATGCAAAAGTATTATTTTTCAAGAGAACTTACACTAAACATTGCTAAATTTTATATCTAATGTTAGTTTTCCTTTATATTCCATAATTGGTATTTTTTGTAGTAAAAATTCATATCGAATGTTTATGAAAATATATTTATTTGTATATATTTATATTTCACTTATTTATATTAAATAACTAACATTTTCATTTAATCAAATTTAGACAATATGGAATATGTATTTAACATATATGTATTTAATATTACATACTTCAAATACAAAATAAAAATATATTTAACATATATTTAAACTATATTTATATATAAAATGTATGTTTTATATATATATATATGTGTATGTATGGTTTGTATTTATAAGTAACAAAGAATTGATTTCATTATTTATTCACTCTATTTAATTATTTGTAATAGAAAAAATATAAACAAATGAAAATTAATTATTATTTTTATTCACTCTCTAGTTTTTTAAAATTATCTATCTTCATGAATTATCCATATAAAGTAAAAATTACTGCATTTTTTTCTAACTCTGTGGAACAAATATTCATAAAGATTAATTCAACTTTTTGTTATTAAACTGATAAAAATATTTTTATTATCATATCACGCAAAGGACAATTTCATTGATAAATGAATTTCAATTATAATAATAAACAATAATTCTCAACAATTTTAAGAATCCAGAAATTGTTGTACAATTTTATGACTTTGTTATAAATAATTTTGGTAAAATAATGTTTATTTTCATAAAATGAATTTCAAAAGAAATACTGCTTTATTTTATCTCGTATTTTATAAAAATGTTTAATTGTAAATAACTTAAATCGATTGACGAATCAAATTGCGGAATAAAAAAATGGAATTAACTCATTTATGCATTTAAATTGGGAAAAAAGTGTTTTAATATTAAAATTAATAATTTTAATAAAAGCTATTGCAAAATAGAAAAATGAAGAAGTTGAGTGTCAAACGCGCCTCATTATGTTGAAAAGTTTGGTGAAGTAAAACAAAAAAAGAACAAAATGAAAAAAAAAATGCAAGAATAAAAAAAAATGATTTATCGCATCTCGATTCATTAATTCGAAAGTATTATTCGTATATAATACATTTGATTCCTCGCGAAGAAGCAAGGCATTTATTTCGAGAACATAAATAATGTATTTATGACCGATGAGGTATTTATTCGTCTATTCAATATTTCAGCAGTTGATGTTCGGGAAATTAGCCTCGTACGAGACACAGAGAGAGAAGCGTATAAAAAGTTGATTTTTTTGTATAATTGCAAAAATGTTTAACAAGGAACAAAAAATTACTCCGTCGATTTTAATCAAATCGATCGCGAATTTTTTTATTTCATATTCTGTTCATATGTTCGAAATAAACATATCGAATACATTAACGAAATGTTCAGTTTTCGATTAACAATCGCAGAATTTCATTAATAATTGTCAAATTGATTTTCAACTCTTAAGTTGTTCCATTAATAACAAAGTTAAACAAGTTTGTTATTAAAAGTTATTCTGTCGATTTTTTTTCAACATTAATTTTGATAAAAATACACTAATTATTAACAAGCAAAAATTCTTTAAAAAAAATTCTTTAAAATCCCTAAAAATGTACGCATATGTAAAAATATTTTGCTTGCTTACATCGCGTTTATTTTATACAATTGGATTTCGTTAATTTGATCAATTAAAACAAGTTTTATTCATTAAGGATTTAAAGTGCGCGACGTTATCAAACTTTTTTTGTGCGCTCTCTCTTTTCTCTCGTTCTTCTTCGTCGACTGTTTTTTCTTTATTTTAGTTTTATTACCCAGCCTCAGTTGCGAGCTTCTTATAATTTCACTTCTTATCGTGAATTTGTTTTCGCGCACTTCTCATTGGCCGTTTCCTTATTCTTTTGTATACTCTTTCAATCTAATTGGTAGTTGCATTTTTGTATAAATAATTTACCCCTCATAATTGAACACGTGCGAATAATCTACTACGTCATCTAATTACTCCGCGAGCTTCCACCTAAATCATATAATAACAACTCTTAAAATGATTTCGCGAGAACATTTTTTGTCGCACAAACTGAGAAACATAATACATTTTTTAAACAAATTTTTCTTCGGAAAAGAATTTTATCCAACGAAAACTGAACAAAAATGTTCAACATTTTCTTTTTCTTGTTAAAGATATTATGAAGAATGAAATTGCGATAATTTATTAAAAGACTGTAAAATGTAAGAAAAATTGTAATAAATAGTTAAACGACAAAGCATATATAATTTTTGTCCCGAAACAACGATGCAGAAATATAAAGTTAGCGCAATAAAGAGGGAAAGTGTTGTGAAAAGTATAGTTGCTTGAATTCCATTTCAATAAATGCATTTTTTTGGTCACGTTTTTGCGGCTATCATGAAATGCCGTCGCGTGAAAAGGTTAACGACCAGTTTTGTTAATTGAATCAAAGGAGTGGAAATTGTCGACGGGCAAAAGCAACGATATCTTTATCTCTGTCTTCTTTTTGTGTATGTGTGTGTACGGTATATAAATGCAGCCAAGTTGACGCAATTTGGTAAGAGCAAAAGTCGGCAGAGGAATAAGAAGAAGCGAAAACGAAGAACGAGGAAGAGGAACACAACGAAATGGAAACAAGACAGCCAATCGGAAGACGGAAAAGGACGCGCGCGGCTGGTAAACGCGCGGAAAGAGCGTCGTACGGTACTTTGTGCGGGTGGCTGCCACCATTTTGGCCAAAAAAAGGGAAGAAAAAGCGACCAAAAAAAAAAAAAAAAAAA
>JABFPJ010002121.1:0-21165 GCA_022817425.1 Gryon sp. ZL-2020
AAAATTATTGCGTTTTCATGAATTTTTCATAAATATTCAATAATATTTCATTAAAAGTTCAGTAATTTTTCGTGAAATTTTGCATCTGTCCCTGTATTACTTAAAGCTCAGTAAATTTTCAATTTTAAACATAAATTTTTATATCAATTCTGCTCTGCGTGTACAAGATCAAAGTTGGATTTTTTTCTAACCAGACCAATGAAAGGTTAAACTAAGGACGAAAACCTAACTTCTCAAAGCACATATTATACAAAATATTTATTGAATGCCCCAAAAACAATTCATTTCATTACAAAAATGTTAATAATTATTATATTGTTCAATGGCAAACACTTTACACATGCTTAAAGTTAACTTCATTACATATGTATTATAGAATAATTTTGTTTTTAAAATATGAGCGATGGGCCTAGTTTAAGGCAGGCATATTAAAAGTACACAAAATTTAAAGTGCAAAAAATATGAATTTTTACAAAAGTCTACGAAAGAAAATATACAGAACATTAAATCTCATTTTCTCACACATATTAGCAGATTGATTAAAAGCTGTCCAAATAATCGAAATATTTTAAATATAAAAGAATGTATTTTAAATATAAAATTTCATTTCTCGATATGTAAAATGATTTCAAACTAATTAAAATAACTCATGTATATCAAAGAATCGCATTTTATTATGTTCATATTTAATTATAAAATAAATAAAAATGTACGTGCATTCCTAGGTTGAGGCATTTTGTGTTCATATGATAAATAGATTGTTTAAAAGTATGAATTGTATTTTTCAAATAAATAATGGTGGAAATTTTTAATCAAAGGTCCAATATATGAATTTATTAATATATTTAAAATTTTTTAGAATTATTTTGTAAATAATATAATAGAAAACAAAAATTGTCTCAACATAAGGCACTTTCCCCTACACAAAAATGCTGAATTATTATCATGAAAGCATTATTCACAATATACTTTATGAATCAAATTATTACTAATATACATGTTACGCAAATATTGCAGGCCATTTAATACATTAAAACTTATAAAGATGTAATAATTTTACTTACTCACTATAATTTTAGTTTGGTATTAAAATAAAAATATTCAAAAATAGTTTAAAAATAAAATAAGACCAGCCATACAGTTATTTAAATTATCAATAACTTTTTATTTCTCTTTTTCTGAACGATCAACTTTATTACTGATCATTACTTCAACATCACACCATTCATTCTGTTTCACAGTAGTGATAAAAGTTGTGACAATATGTAACATATGTAACTACGTGCAGATCCGTGCATTTATGGGCATTAAACTTTCTCATCGCTTTCTGATAATTTGGTATTCCGCGGTCAAATCCGCGTTTTCCATGTCGAGTATGCCGCATACGTCGAATTTGTTTCGAACGAATAATTCAGTGGCTCTAAGAAGCGCGGTTTACATTAATATTTTTCGCATGTTCGCTCTTTCGCTCTATGCATGTCGTCTGTCGTGTGAGCGTACTTTTAACGTCGACGATTTCGAAATAACTAAAAATGTGCAGTTGCGCGACCGAATGTATTTACATTTAATTGACAGTCTTTCCAATTCACTTTCATTTACAATGTTTAGCACTAATAATATTTGATTACAAAAATCAACTTTAAAGATCTATTTAATGAAGTGTAAGTAATAAATTATGATCAAACAATATTTATACATCATTAATTTTTTGCCATCATTATGATTATTTTAATATGTAGAATTCTTTTAAATTAAATAACTTTTAATCTGAATAACAAAAGTTTAGCGAAATTTCTGTTACGAATATTCAAAAGCTCATTATTATGCATTTGTAGTTAAAATATTTTTTTGTCAAATAGAAACATCGAATGCTTTTCACTTTTTGCATAAGAAACGATTTGTTTAATAAAAGATCTTTTGTTGGTTATTCAACCTTTTTGCGATACGCAAGTGAAATATTCATTCATGTATGTAAATTTGAATTGCAATGCAGATAACTTTATTTTCAAGTAAAGCAAATATTTTAATTGTAAAATTTGGTTTTTATACGAAATACAAAATGTATAGATGTACTACATAATTTCATAGAAACTTTGTGTTTGTGTTATAAGGTAAATTTACCAATTTTATCGGCATGTACCAAAGATCGAAAATGTCAAAAATAAAATTGCATTTTAGTAAATTAAAAAAAATGAGCTTAATATATATTATACGTCTAATAAAAGCTTATGAAATGAGAAATAATCAAGAAAAGCTTTTTAATTATAATAATTTAACATTTAATTACTAATAAAAAAATATTTTGACATAAAATTTTCGATAACAGGGGCTTAACCTTCCGATGACGGGTACATTTACCTTAAATTGATTTAATAAAATCGTTATAATTAACAATTTTATTCAATTAATTTTGAATCAGTTTTGAAATTTATTGTTGTTAAATGTTATTTTTAATGTTACGTTTTTTACTGTATTATAAGCAAAAAATAATAAATTATACTTAATGAGTATTAAAATATAATTCGATAGAAGTTATCATATTTATAGAACATAAGTGACTTTAGAAATTAAATCATGATCAAGATCAGTTTCATGTTGTGGAAAACCTGTTTCTTGATCGATATGCATCTCTGTGTTAATATTGAACGAGGTGCATGACTCTATGATGCCTGTATTTTTGTCTTTCACTATTCAATTGAAACGCAATGGAATTGCATTTACAAAAACAGATAAATAGATAATAATATTATTAATAATGTTATTAATAATATAATAATTACTACTTTTATGACATAAAAGTACTCAAAAGACACATATTGTTGAACTAAGTTTATCTTTAATGATTATCTAATGTATGATTTGAATAAAAATTGAACTTTTGCCTTCTTATTTTTAAGCATAATATTTTTATTTTATTCAGAAAGATTGAAATATTCAGAAATTGAAACAAAATTTAAATTCAATGACTTTATTAAAGATACTACTATTATTTTATTGAAATGTTGATAAAACAATAGACATTTAAAGATTGAAATGATTTAAAAAAAGGAATAGTGGGAGAAGGAAGGTGATTATTTTCGGAAATTTGGATCTAATGAAATAGTAAGTTTGGATTCGAAGGAAATGAAACGCCCCCTCTCTGTGAGAGAAAGCCAAAGAGGTGTATCAATATATAAGTCATCGAAATACAACTCGCTCGGATGTACTCTCTCTTAGGTCCTAGCCAGGCATGTACCTGCCTACCTTCTCATCCCTCGGCATACCTCGTCTGTCGTTTCTTCGACCGCCACCTCCGATTCGGAGGATTACGTTCGAGTTCTGGGAAGGTAAGATCGCGCGAGAAATGCAAGGTCTTCGAGTGTCTTTCGTCTTGTGAACAACAACACGGGCTTCAGAGTTTGTCAGTGCGCGATCGTGTGACTTTTTGGTTAAATTCGTTTTTTTGCCGTTTTGTATGTTGTATCTTTTTTTGTTTCTTCATGGTGCTGGTGTGATATGCCACTCAGACTGAAAGTGCGAGCTTTTTGATCAGGGAAGACAATGGATGTTCAACTCGTAAGTTTGTTTTTATTTTCGGCGAAATAAAAGTAAAGACAAACATATAATTATTATGAATGATTAAAAAATAAATTTTTTCTAAATTCGCAAAAATATAATAAATTTGATTTAATAATTTTTCGTTTAATTTGTATTCTGTATTTTTAATCAAAATAAATCAAATAATGAATTCTTCGAAATACCATAAAATACTCGTTTTTCCCATAAAACATGAAAAATACATTAATGATTTTTGTAAACTTTTGAGAAATTGGTATTGGAAAACTGTTATTTAAATCCCGAACTTTATTTTCAAGATTAAGATTAATCTGATCTTCGTTTATAATAGTTCATTTTCGAGGAAAACAAGAAATTAGTTTTACATGTTTTTTTTAGTTGTATAGCAATCTAGTTATTTTTTTTTTCGGAGAAAAAAAATCGGAACACATTTTTCTTTAGCATCATTCAATTAAGTCGCTTCAACATTTTCGTCACTTTGATTGGACCATTAATTTTCTGAACAGAAGTCAATGGGCTGATCGGTGTATTCAGGTGTATTCTAGCGGAAAATGATTCACTTCATTCTAGCAGTGATTCACTTCACGTACGCTTAATTTCGTTCAGCTAGCTTAGACTCGTTGACATGGTCGGCGAAATATGCTTTTAATTACAACACTGAATAAAAAGTAAATCTTATCTGCACTTTTAATTCCAGCAATTATGCATTAATCAAATAAAATGAAAAAGACTATTGTATTATTAGTATTTCTAAAATCATAAAAATACTTCTTTAATCATAAAAATGCAAATTTTATTAAACAGAAATAATAAAACTATAAAAAATAAATTATAAATAAAATTATAAAACAGCAAAAGAAATAAAAAATAAAAAATGGTTTGTTCAATGAAGAAAATGAAAACAGTGATTATTTTTAATTACAACGATTTTATATAAAAACTATAATAATTAATTAAGATTAAATAAGCTTTCTCAGTTAAGAAACAAAAAATTGGCAAAAATTTGCATTTGCGAAAGAATAACGCGCGATTATCCCAGCTGGTTATAAATAATTAAAAGCAAAGTCTTTGAATATAATATAATACGTGTAATTAATATCGTTGATACAATTTCTCGCCTTTCGGAAAATGCGTATTTCCTACTTTTTTCCACAGTGTATCGTCAAAGTAGTGTGGGACGCACTTTTCTCATCGCCGACCTAAATTCACATCGTCTGCCGCTTGCATATTCATTATCAGTAAATTATAATCGTACATTCTTGTACGCTTCTTCTTCACTTTTACTCGAGCTTCATTGTGTTTCGTTCGTCAAGATCAAGCTAAAGAGCTCACTCGGCTAAAACAAGCGACAGATGCGCCTAAACAAGTCCTTTCCTTTCCTTCAACTAAATTGGAGCACGAATACGTGAATCATACTATTACTTAGACATTCAGACACGACTTGCAACGACCATCAAGGGAAACGTGTCGATTAATTGCAAGGATGAATGATGTGTTCAGGTTGATTGGTGGCAATAGCGAATTCCTCCTTTAAGTTCGATGAAAGTGATTGATAGTCAATTTTGTGAGAATCTTTTCTTTTATAAACTTGAATATAATTTATAAATCACATTTAACATCATCATTATTTTGCACTTAAATTTCCATCTGTAAAATATTTCTGTAAATACTTAAAATAATATTTCTTGTTAAACTAAAATAAAAAATTATAATAATCATAATACAATAGCTGTTTCGTTTTGTATACAAAGCGAAAAAGCCATTATCTTATAAGATAATTCTCGATGGACACGTGCATTTCATATCTTATGTTTTCTTTTAACTGAATGGGATGTACGTGATTTATTTTATGGAAACATGTGTTCTCAAGCTTCGAACATGTAAAGAGTGCGAAGATTAAAATACTTGTATTGAAAGGATTTTCTAAGTCATTAAAAGTATATGAATTGACTATGCTTTTTCCCTTTTTTCTGAAACTTGACGTTCATTGCATGTTCAATATACAAATGGCATTTTTATATTTTTTTTCCATATTCTCACTGTAATTTCACGTAAAAAGTGAAATTGTTTTATTGAATTACAATACACTAAATGAATTTTCAAAAAAGAATATTTATAAATTAAAATTTATCCCATGCAAAAAGTTAAAAACAGATAGCGTCTATTTTTGTATCTGTCGAAGAATATTCAACATTTTATCAAATAAAAATGCAAAAAAATATTTCTTACGTAATGCTGTTCTTAGATTATAAATGTATTCTGTTCATAAATCTATCTCTATAAATTTCTGCACGAAGGTCTATTAGCATATAGTCAAAACGTCGGAGTGCATACATGATTACAAAAATTTGTAATCCACTTGAGAGCATTACTGCGTTTTACGGGACTCCGTCGATTGTCGTAATCCGCGCAGCCTACTTACCTAGATTATGTTGATGCATCTGCCGCGAGTCCATCGAGGGCGCCAATAATTTAACGACATTTTAAGAAACGAAGATATAGATTTTCTTTGCTCACATTATCGAAAATTTCATGATTTCATGACTTACGGACATCTTCAAGCAATTTTTTTCTTCTTCTTTTTAAATGTCTAACTTTATAACTAATATAAATTTGCATTATTGTTACATCAATTAGTATCATTTCAATAATGTACGTTCATAAATAAAATTAAGTGTAAAAACAAGTCGATAAGAAATGCTTTATTTACATTTATTATCTCTGTTATTCATCACTGAATAGCTACAAATATTTAAACACGAAACATATACTTTGACGAATATGAACAAGATCATTTAATTAGAATTCAAGTTGATATATAATTTTTATTTCGACTTTCTCTTTTCTCTTTAATTTTAAATGTGTATTTATATATTTTATTCGAGCTGTAGGCAATTATTAATTTGTATCGATGAATAATTTAAAGAAATTTTAAATGTTATTTACTAATTTAAACAATCTAAATAATAAGAAAGAAAGAATTATTTACATTTAACTGCGCCATATGAACTAACTATGGCGCATTAATTATTTAATCTTTTTATTTATTGTGAGAGTGACTTTCATTTTTGTTTGAAGATGAATATTTATATAAATAAATTAATTTATCAAGCATTTTCTATCGGACATCTGCGCATAGTTTCGCATAGTTAGAGATCTATAACACATGTCGTTCGAGTGTGGCGCAGCAGAGTTAATGCTGCAGAACTATCGCTGTGAAACGCGGCGCTCAGAAATCCTCCGCGAACTTGGCGAATTCACCGACCCACGTTCTACAAACGCCAGTACGCCACGTCAATGCAATGTAGTAAAAGTCAACGATGAGCACGTGATAATCTCTATCTTTGCGAGATTCATGGCCAAGATATAGCACAGCTTGGGATTCTAGGCTCCAAACGTTCGATGTCTCTGTGTAAAATGTACGCTTTGGTTTGTGTGCCTATGTTTTATGTTTGAAGACAAAGGCATTGCGCGCCAAAGGTTAAGTGATTCAATGCGCATGGCTTTGACTCCGTCGATGCATTTCTCTCTGTTTCACGATCAGAATTAAAATAATTGGATGTAACCGATGAACTTGTCAATTTTGGTAGTTCAGCCAATCACTTTATAGTACGACTGAAAGTATGCGAATGTTCGATAATAGGTCGGGGCTGTTCGTTGCAAAATATATGGATGCTATTTAAAATGCGATTAAAATCTTGTTTGAATTTACATTGATGGACAAAATATTGCAGTAATAGTCTAAACTTTAATTGGAAATCGTATGTTCGATTGATGATCTTCCATTAAGAATGAATAACATTTTAATGGAAGTAAGCACTTTTCTTTTCTATGAATGATTCGTTGTTAATATCTTTTAAATTAAGTTTTGATTAACATTAAAAAGTTAAATGTTAATAAAGTTTCAATATCCGTTAAGGATATTGGAAATACAATTTCTCGTATTTTGTATACTATATTTTTTTGTTTAAAAATAAAAAGATGGGAACAAAGTTATAATAAAAATAGAATTTGTTGTATTATCGCGGTAACACTTCTTTCTTCTTCTAATTATTATCATCAGACCCATTTGAGTGTGCATTTCATCTTTTCTCGCGACACAAAATTAACGACATTAATTATTTCAGAGAAACGGAATTGGATTCCTAATCGAAAGAAAAAGTTTGCCTTGGATAAATCTCGAATCTTTTATCATAAAATAATTAACGTTCTTTTATATATAATTATTTTGGACACATTTGATTTTACAACAGCATTACAAAGAGATTCTAATTTGGTTGTTAAATTATTTCTTTTCACTTTTAATGAATTTATTCTGTTCTATATAATACGAAAATTGTTTCACGGAATATATTTATTTCGTTAAAAAAATACTCTCGAATAATAGTATATTTTTGTACTAGGGTGCTTGCGCCCGTGTGGAAAACGACATTTTTCTGCACGCGGGACAGTACGGAAAGTGGCTATTTTCCGTACTGCACAAGTGCTGAAATCATATTTATTTAATATGTAGGAAATATTTATTACATTTCCTATAAACAAATAATTTCTATAAACAAAATTGCAGTGGTATTCAGTTTAAGTTATAAATAATGAATAGAGGCTGATTTAAAAGTATATACGTTAAAGTGATTAATCTATGTTTCTCAAGATTTCCACGTCATTTTTTTAAATGATTGTTTTGACATATTCATAATTAATTGTGCATCAAATCATTATCTCATTGAAACAAGCAGTTTACATTGATAAAATGAGTAATGTATGTAAGATTCAATGCGTCGTCAATTTTAAAGATGTTTATCAAGGTCATTAATAGAAATCTTCGTGCAAAAGGTTGTTGTTACATTCAAAAAACGTCACAGTTACGCGTTTGTTCGTCTTCTTTGGTCCCGCGTTCTCTCTTCCCGTCATCACTTTCTTATGACAGTTCTATTGGCTTCCGGTTTCCAAGACAATGCGGTCACATATATATATACATGCATACACGCATACATACACACATACATAACACACACGACTATACAAACATACGAAATTTACCACACGACCTTTAGTAGAAAAAGAAGCATTATTATTTTAGTATACGTTGTTAACGAGTATAGTCAACGAATTTGTTGATTAAGTAGAATCCTTCAATAAAATTAGAACGAAAAATATGACAGACTAATGATAAAATTATGTTATCTTATGTCCATGAAGCTTTTGCAATAATATATAATACAGTTTGCATTTTATTTATTCTTTATATAAATATATAAGTGGAAACACTGGAAAACATTGGATGGAACAAAACACGATCAGATTGAATTTGTTGTCATCTTTCGTTGTTGTGATAAAATATGTATTTGTGTCTTTTATAATGTAAATCCAGCACGCTTTACCATTCTGAATCAGCATTTTATTTTTTCTCTTGAAGTTGGACTTTAATTAACTGTCTGTTTGAAAGAACATTTTTTATTTCATTTTTTCTTGAAGTTTAAATGAAGCGGTTAAGGTTATGTATTTTGTGGCTTCAAGATGATAAGTTTATCCTTATTAAGTGATAAATTATGTTTAGTTTTTTATTTTTTCTTTTTCGTGGAAAATGTGTTTGTAAATTGATCCTCGAGTTAGCAGTTAAGCAAAAATTAATAGATGCGTAAGTTAATGACGCATAGTTAGGCGTAAGTTAATACCTGGTAACATGCGTAAGTTAATAGTCGGTAACATGTTGGTCATATTAGTTATTCACCTCTGACTTCACTTAAGGATGCACGTCTCGTAAAGAAATGGTGCGCGTGACTGGAAATAGACTTTCTTTCATCGTCAAAACCGAGAAAGAGAGAGAGAGAGAAAGATAGAGAGAGAGAGAGAGAGAGAGAGAGAGAGAGAGAAAAGAAAAAGTTGATGCTTTGTGTTGCAAAATATGCATATTAACATTTTTTATGTGTGTTCTTCTTGGAGTGAAGAAAGCTATCAGCTCAGGCCTAATTATTGTTTGTATAATGAACTATCGATGAGACTGAATGCGAAATACTAATTGTTTCGAGCATGCGGGTATAATTGTGCAACAATAGAGTAATGAATTGAGAAATCACTGTGAAGCAATGACATCGCAGTTAGGTAACTGGGTTATTCAGTTGTACTTGAAAAAAAGGAGGAAATGATTTGACTATATTAATATCTTCATAATAATGTGTATAATTAAAAAAAATATTGTCATTTATTATTTAAAATATACTTATATTAAAAATTCAAGATTAAACAAATGATGAACAAAAATAAATGAGAGAAATTGCTTGATTTCAGGGGCTATCGCTGTTGCTCTTATTATTCCACATAAACGGTGCATTATCTAAGAACATCAGGGATGGCCCGAACAATCATCCGAGGTACAGTCGACGAGCTGCTGGCCTTAATGAATTTCTGGTACCACCGCCCCCGAGTTCAGATCATTCATTGCCTGTTTTACTGTCCACGAATTTGGCGCCACCACCATTTCCTCCACGAATTCGGGGTCCCACACGAGATAGCAGACACGTTCCTAAACCAACCCAAGAATCCCCCGCATATATTTCCAGACTAATGGATTGGCTGAATCCTTTTAAGTTGATTGGGGGAAAAGGAAACGGTGGCAGTATTCCTCAACAAAATGGGGTATTACATCAACAGTATGGTCCACCACCAACATCAAATCAACATGGACCACCCAAGAATGAGTATGGACCACCACAAAATCAGTATGGATCACCACAAAATCAATATGGGCTACCACAAAATCAATATGGACCACCACAGCAGCAGTTTAATTCACCTCAAAATCAATATGGATCGCCAAAAAATCAGTACGGATCACCGCCACAACAGTCTGCACCACCTCCGCAACAATATGGATCGCCTCCACAACAACATGTACCACCTCAAAATCAGTATGGACCACCGCAACAACAACATGTACCACCTCAAAATCAATATGGACCACCACAACAACACTACGGACCGCCTTCTTCTTTTAATCCTCCAACGAGTAGTCAGCAGTTGCCAACTTCTAATTTTCCTAAGTTAGTAAAATTATTAATATCAATTAATTATAAAACTAAAAATTTTATTCATAAAACCTCGTTATTGTATATATTTTTTTAGTTTTCAACCAAGTAATACCTACAAAAATCCGCAGTCCATTCCATCGTTTAGTGATTTGACAGCTCGAGGTAAAACTTGTAATCCTTGCAATGCCGTACCATGGATGCCAATTCACGGACAAAAAAAGATGTCACCATCTTCGCACCAAAATAATTTTGCAAATAATGGACCAACTAATAACTACCTACCTCCTCCATTGCCTATTCCAGCTCAGTCTTATCCTTCCTCACCAAACATCCAACGTCCGTCATCCGAAATAGATTCCTATCCAACGTACACTCACACACAAAGTTCTATTGCAAATCCCGTCCTTAATCCTGGTCCGGTACCACCGATTTATAAAGCTCAAAATTTCCACACACCACCGCCAAATTTCGACCTGTCTGGTTCCGGAAATGATTACTCATCTGATAATTTCGACAATCATCCGGAGGTATATCCTGAACCGATTTCATCTGAAACAGGAAGTGACACGAAAACTGTTCCACGACAATCGTCAGTTGGTGGACATATAGATTTCAATGGAAATGATATCAAGGATAATACAAATAATCTGGAAGTGATTCCTTCGTACGGTTCGAAGTTATCGTCTGAAGAGATTCATTTTCAACAGTCACCTGTCATTGATATAAACGATCAAGTAACATCGCAAAATCCTCCTCTGGCTCCAGTAAACAATGCACATGGTACTAGTGCTTCGCCAAATGACGTCAGTATCGCCGATTATATTGTTTCTAGTTATGATGAGAGTGAAGTGACGACACAGAAGTTACCTTCTACAACAAAGCAGCATAGATGGCATGCTCCCCCCAATCCTACCTTGAATGTCAAAGAAATTATTCGAGAAGATCTTAATGGTTATTATATCCGAAGAGACAATGATAGCTTTTCAGATTCTAGTATCGAATCTTTTGCAACGCCCATTTATCAACAAGTCAAAAAGAAAAATCGACAGGTTAGGTATATTGCTTGTCTTAATATTTTGGTTTCGTAAAAAAGTGTTCTCAAAATATGTTTCTATTTATTATAGGTACAGATAATCATACCATATACATCTCAACATACTCCCAGTCCATTTAATCCTCTGATTGAAGACTTACATGACTCGGCAAGCTCTAAGGTATATGTAAAGGATTCTTCGAATGCCCATAGCGATAAAGTAGACGATAATGTCGTTGGTCAGGAGTCTCAAAGTATTCAAGTAAAAGAACTGCCGCATAATGGATTTTATATAACAAGGCCTATCGATGGTTCCATGCATAATAATTCCATAGACGTTCAAAGGTTACAAAAGAACATCGATAACTGGACGATTGAGGTAAGTTTTTCCTGTGATACTATAAGATTTTTTAGGTAACAATTATTATCATAAGCATGAAATGTTTGTCCTTATTCTTTTACCGCGTTTCTTCATTTACTTTGATTCAAGGAGTACTCCAGTGGAACTACATCTAGCTCCATACTCCATAATTCATCTCACCCATATCTTTCACAATCTAAAAAAATTCCTCATGAATATCTAACTACATCCGAACCTAACGTGACTGTTAATTCACATGAGAGCCTTGTTGATGAGTCCACGATCTCATATGGCCTCGATGATTATGACGCGAGTGTCGTATCTACGACGCAAGTAAGTTTTATCTTTCATTTAATTATAAACAGAAGTGGTAGAAGTTTTTCGTTGTACAACATGTCATGGAAAGATACATGTGGATATCATCCCATCAGATTATTATCGGATTATCGTTTTTATTGGTACCATTAAAGGGAAAACCGTAATTATTGTAACCTTGGAATGTTTTCTATTTCTTAAATATAAATTTTTGCTTTGATCTTAAATGAAATGAAATTTATTAATAATAAAATTTCCTTTAATCAAAAAGGTTCCTTCGACTGATGCATCGACAGAATCAGTTGAAAACTCAACTCAAGTTCAAATTGTGGAAGGAAGACCTTGGTCATCGGCGGAAATGGAACAATTCTGGCAAACGGTGCCAAGCACAAGTAAGGAATCGGAAAAGGTATTTGTGGTGACATCCAGAACCATTTCTCCATCTGAATTTGGAGATAGTCGAACAAAAAAGAAGTCCGACGATATACCAAAAAAGAAGAAAAAGAAAAAAAGCTACGAACCAATTGAACGGGCTTACCAAGTATTACCACAAGCGGTCAACGATTTGGCAGTTGCTTCGACTGGACCGGAGAATATACCGCTCTGGGGCATTATGGAACACGAAGATTTTACAGTCGATCATAGCACGAAGAAACTACAAAATGCTACGGAAAATCTCAGTCCAATGCTATTCGTTGGACATTCTAAGGTGATTTGACTTGAAAATGTCAGATAAATTTAAACTATTACAATCTAAAAAATAAAAAGAGGCTGTAAAGTTATTTATTAGATGTTTGTCTTTATTATTTATAAATATTAGTTAATATATTAGCATTAAGAAGTATTAAAAAATTTAAAGTCGATAAGCATAAACACCAAAACCCGTTATTAGGAATCGGAAACAATTTTGGAAATGTTAATGCGATAATAAACAGCAGTGTTATAATTATAACACCGCTGTTTTTACTCGGAATTATGGACTTTTTGTTGAATTTACTTAAAATTATTGATCCTAGAAAAATTGATTTTCTACCATAGTTAATAATTTTTTTTCAACTTTTCATTTTTGTTTAATTACTACATCATGTTACAACAAATTCTGATATTGCTTCTTTTATTGATAAAAAAATGCAAATTTGTCTAAATTACATAATTGTATTTAATTGAGAGAACCACTATTGTTCATAAACTTAACGATAAACTGCGGTTAATAAAATTCCGCAGACTAGTATATAATTAGAATGGCCAGTAAAAGGAGAAAAACAAAAAAATAACCAATTTAGGCTTTATTTCTTTTTGTTTTTAGGTATCTCGTGCCAGTCGATGAAGCCAAGGTGCAGTTTAGACCAAAGGAAAGGTGTTCGCGAAGTGTTCGTGATCATCATGTCGTTCACTGCTTAACGGTGCAGAGAGAGAACTGATGGCTTTTACGTCCGGTGATTTTAACCAAAATGACTGCTTCCAAAAGAACATAATGAACACTAGTACGTTTGTCGCAATAATACAGTGCAAAGAACAATTTATCTGTGTGAAAAATGTGCATCGAGGACACAAAATTTGCAGAAAATTGCATCGTCGTCTGACGTAATATTACAAAAAGCAAACACCGATGTAATGATTCGCTGACAACCTTTTCAACAATTATACATAGTTATTTATTTTTTGTATTGTATATTGTTTTCATATATATAAATTTCTAACAAAAATAAGTGAAATCACTTAAATTATTGCGCGAAACAAGTAACTAATTTAAAGTGATAAGTGCGCCAGTAATACATGAGACTAAAACCCTCGAGCGGACGAACATTTGATGGAATAAGTTTGCTGTCTTTTATTTCAGTTTCACCGCGAGAGAAGATTGCGATATGAGAGTGATTTTTTTAACGTTAAAATGTTAACGCAAAGGTGTTTTATTTAACAAAAATAAAAAAAAAAAAAGAATATATTAAATGTTAAAAAAATGGACGTTGAGTTTATTTGTACTTTACACACGATACGCGTACTTAGCATATGTATTTATCGCATTTATATTCAAAGCAAAACCTTTATGACTTAAAAATTTTCTTTTGTTTTCTCCGGATGGAAAATCACTTCACCAAATTCCATAAATCGTTCGATGAATTTCTCTTACTTTTGTGTTTGTGATCTTTCTTTTGTACTTTGGAACTTGCTTTTGTTATAACGCTTTCAGCATTCTTTCATTTAAGTTAGCTTGAATTCAATGCAAAAGTTTGCTTTGAAAAGTGATAATCCTTTTGTAATGATGATGCCAAATGAAACTTTAAAAGTTGATCAAATATTAATGTATATACATATATTTATAGAGAAAACTAATTCAAACATTTGAACGAAAATGTGTTAAGCATTGTATGCTTTCCGGTTTCTATGACTGTCAAATAAATTATGAAACATTGCTTTAAACATTTATACTTTTTTTTTGTAAAAGTGTCATATATTTTTGGTGTGGTTATTTGATATTTAGTTAAATAATTATCACTTTCACGACTTTCTTGAAATGTTGCTTTGTAAATTTGCATTCTGTTTTAATGATCAGTGAGAAGATAAATCTGTTTCTATAAAACAAACAATAAAAATAACACTAAAGTTATAGGAACTTGGAAAATTAGAGTATTAATTATTAATTGAGAAAAAAAATTGTCATGAGTCATTTTATACTTAATTAATTGCAGTAATACAATCATTATTTCATTAGGTATTTACATTTGTTTGAAGTTCTCTTGTCATAAACGTTGGTACAGATAAGATTTCTAAGATTATTTTTTATCATCACAATATCTCAGTAATTAAATAATAAAATCACTGAAGCATTTTTTAAATATTTAAGCAATTTTGTTTATAATTTTAAACGATTTATAAAAGTGTTCCCACAATTCGGGTGCAAAGTTGCTTAAAATCATTTCTTCCGTGTTTCTATTGATATTAAGATATAAAAATAAAATTCTCGCGTGTTCGTATACCGATTATACACAAACGGTAACACTTTTGTTTGCGTGAATGTTGTTTCCGCGATGGAAGCGAAGGGAAAAGGAGAACGTAATAAACGTAAAACTTGTCGTTGGCGCGAGAAGCGGGCCGAAGAAGCGGCCCGAGAAAGCAATCCTCGCGTGGTTCGACCGCTAAAGACGTGACCGACAAACGCGCGTGATTTGCACGTAATGCCGCAAACCCGGCAGCACACAATGGCCAGCTGGGCGCTTCTGTCGGCGGACTTTCGCTGTGCGCGTTACCGCGTTACTTACTTGGCTCGAGACACTCGAGACGACGTTGTCGGGCGAAAGCGAAGCCGCGACGACGACTTCCCACTCGCACGTGCCGTCAATGTCAATAACAAACCCGATACGTCGGAATCATTATTCAATATTTGCTTCCATGTTTTTTCTGATTTTATTTTTTTACTATGCTAATTATAACCAAACTAATATGATTTACAAGTGAAATCATTCTGGCTTGGATTACGGAAAGAAGTTTATGGTCAAACATATTTTTTTTTATTTCAATAAATTTTGTATTTAAATATTAGAAGTTTTAAGGAGAAGTATTAAAATTTATAGTAATGCACTTATAGCAAAAAACAAAATTTAATGTAGTAATGTTTTCTTAATATATGCGTCAAGTTGATCTTGAATTTAACTCGATCATTTTTTTATATTAGAGCATTTTCTATTTGAAAATGGAGGATGAAAAGTTTTGATGAAACTTGAGAAAACCCTTTCACGTGAATTCTTCAGCATCAAACTTTTTAGTACAAAAACCTATGACACTCTCATTAAGGCCGCTTCCTTCTTTGATCTCATTTCAACGACGAAACGGATCTAATTACGCGGAGATTCTCGTTCGTTATATTACGAAAGTACGCGTGTGCTAGAGCAGATACGAGTCTAAAAGACAATGGCAAAACGCTTTTCTCACAACCTATTTCCGGTGCGAGTTCTCACGAATCCGAGAGCCACCAGCAATGAGAATGGCTCAAGATTCATTCGATTATGCCATTTCAACCAATGACCTTTTAACGCCTCTATTAATTCAACTATTCTCTATCAATTAGGCCTATTATATTTTTTATCGTCAATGGTATTGTTTTGCTGTAGAAAATTTTCATTCAGTAATACAATGTCATTTTGTTGTTATATTATAGAACACTTAAGGAATTTTTGCATAAATAAAATCAAATAATAATATAATATAACAATTAAAAAATTGTTTGTGTATGTAATTTTTGATTATATCACTTTCAATTGATTAAAGTAATTTAGTTTTATTACTTATTTTCTATGACAAAAGTCAAACAATGTAATTTTATTATTTTGTCGTTTAATGGTAAACTTTTTAATGTAAAAGGATAAGTATAAAAAGTTCTATTTACATTTTTGTATGTAAGTCAGTTCCTTTTTCTTAATAAAGAATATCGACTTACTTGATATTTATACTTTAAATGCTTCTATTAAATTATTAAATACTTTAATTAATTCATATGGCAACGCTATGGGAACCTAAAAATGAAAATAAAAAATTGTCAACATTGAATAGTGATGAATATTAGAAACTATTAAATTATCTTCTAATAACGCAAAAAAATGTATACGGTTTGCATAGAATTTGCATTAAGGTGTGTCCACATTTTTGTATAGAAATTATGCAAGTTTCCACTAAGACATTTATATTAAATTTGGATGCGACATTTTTTTGGCATTAATGCAAACCATACGTTTCATTTATGACAATTTTTAAATATTATATTAATCAGTTTTAAGCAAATGTTTATAGTTATCAAATTTTATTTTTTAAGAAAAAAATTGGTTTGAATTAAATCTGTATGAAAAAGCGGACGCAGCATTGCTTCAAATTTATGCAGACTGTGTTATCAGGGCTGTTTTACGATTTGCTTACGTGACGTTAGAATTCTGCTTTTTCGATCGCATTCGCCTTGTAATGATTTCTATAGTCCACATAATTATGGTTAAAAATGAAAGGGCATTAATAAATCCGATACAAGGAGCATAATTGCTACTTTTATCTCTGATGAAACCTTGTAAATAATATAAAAATATGAATTAAATTTTATTTAGTAATATTGTATAAATATATATGTTATTTGGAATTTCTCTATGTATGAGTGTATATACTGAAATGTAAATATGATGTATATATTTAAGATTAAAAAATACCTATCAAAGGTCCAGCCATCAAAAGAAAGCATCCATTAACAAGCATTTGTATGCTAGAAGCGGATGCCAGTCTGTCGACATTTTTTATGTAATCTGGTATCACAAGGGGCATGTGAACTGATCGCAGTCCTTTCGCAATTCCTAGAAAAAGTGCAACTACCAGTACATCTGAGTAATTTCCAAAAAAGATCAAAGCTAAAAGCAAAAATTTCCACAAAACATATAAGTAAAATGATTGTTCATAATATGCCTATTCGTGTATTATTATTTCAATTCCAAAAACTTAGATTCTTTTAGTATTCAAAATATTAAAATTACTTGTTCTTGTGATAATTAGCAACAGCAAACTATACATATAAATGACTTGAAAACTTTGTTTGGTAAATTTGCTGATGAAAGATGAGAGCGTGCGAAAAATAAGATCTCCGGTGGCAATAATGCTCATAATAATTGCCGTTTGATCAGTTGTAAATGACATGTCGGACAAAATAAACGGTGTCAACTGTGAAAAATTGGCTTCAGCTATAAGTGCTATGGCTATTCCCATCATTAGATTCACGTAAATTGGATCCCGTAAAAGATCCAGGTCGAAGAAATGAGAAATTTCTGACATCCATATTCTGATTTTTGAAGGTTTCTTTTGTTGCTCGTCATTTCTGAAGTTAGATAAAACATTGAAGTTAAATTTTAATTATATTTTATTATTATGTGAATACAAATATTACTATTGTTATGAAAAATAAATTAAAAGAACTGATAATTAATAACAATTACATATTCACCAGTTCAGGATTATCCTTGTGAATTTTTTCCGGCGTCGGTTGATTTAATTTTTGTATTGAATTATTAATACTGTTAATGTATCGAACGTTATCTTCAGTTGTCGGTAAATCGTTCTTAAAAATATTTATACTGCTTCCTAAGTTGACACCATCGGTACTTTTATCTAAAAATCAATTCCAAAATCAGTATTTCATGTACGAAAATAGAGATAAGTAAAAGTAGGTTTATTGTTCATTAAAAGTGACGCTTTTGGTCGAAGTTGCAGGGAATCGTCCCTAAATTGCAATATAGAATGTGTGCTAGTAGTTGTTGATAGAGAGTCACAGGACCGTTAAAATAATGGAGGTGCGGTGTTGTATGCTTACGTACAATAATTTGCAGAAATGTGTCGACTAGTGGTCATTGGCGTATCATAACCATAAATGCTGACGGTTTCTGCCGCATAGTCTAAGCTAGAAATAGTCTTCGTTCGTGTTCTTCGATTATTGCAATTGTTTTCAATTATATTTCGATTTTCAATCTCCGCTTCTTTTTTATTCAAAGCTACGGTTTCTATGAGAACATTGAAATTTAAATTAACATAATTCCATTTACTCGATTTTTTATGATTAAAAAATTATGTTCATATAAAATTTGTTGTTATAAAAAATACATTAATTATTAACAAACCCTCATTATTTTGAGCATCGATATTTTCTTTCGGTTTATTATATTTGGCATGCCATTTAACTGGTTGCAATAATAACGCGCAGACTAGTGAATTCATACTCATAGCTCCAAGAATCAGCATGGTTCCCTAAAGAAAAACATAAAAAAAGAAATTATTAATCTCCTGAATGCATAAATACTTTTTTATGCACTCTACTTATGTTTCATTTAAATTTTATTTCAATTTGCAAATACATGCTTGTATTTACGTAAAATTATTGATCCAAATTAATAGTCAAAAAATCTTCTTAACATTTTTTACGAGCAATTATAAACTATCGGCAAGGATTATATTTTAACAGATAGTAAATGTAAAAGTTAAGGTACTGAATTTAGATATATTTTCATTTATTCATAGTACAACACCAGTTGAAATACATAAGTTTAACTGCACGGGAATTGCGTGTAATTAGATGTTTGCTATTGGAAATATATGGGTCTGCAGCGTTAAGTGGATATTTGTAATCTATTGAGAAATTTATGTGGGACGTTCATATACACTGGTAGCAGAACTGAGAAAATAATTTTTTTAGCATGCAATACCTGTGCTCCGTAATTAGACAGAAGCAACGATTCCAATGGTGGCATACAAATTGATCCTAAAGCTGTAATGGTCATGTAAGTGCTCACAGCCTGACTTCTTTTTTTCTGGAAATAAGTATTTAGGGCTATTCCATAGGACAACATTGACAGGCCCATTCCATATGCTAAAATCAGTTTGAATAAAAGTTATTTTTAACATATAAACTCATGATTGATGTTTATTTTATTTGTAAATTTTAACAACTCTCAGAAATGACAGACAATAAGGCCAACAAATGGCCAAATTATGGTTATTAAATGACCAAAAATGGTCAATCTTTTTCTTAAACAAATTATTATTATAGAAATTTCTGTTATAGCATAGTTATGGCCAAGTGTTTACCAGTACCAGCTAATGAGGCTGAAAAATGACTAAAATATGGCTATCAGTTATTTTGCATTTTATTTATATTAACACGGTTATTATATCATCATAATACAGTGTATCTGTGAGCTTGTTATGGCATAATTATGGTCAAGTCTTTACAACTACTGCCTGGTAAGGCCAAAACAAGGCCAAAATATTACTAAAGTAAATTATAGGAAACTTCTGGGAAGCTCATGGGAAGTTTTTGTGAAGCTTATGGAAAGCTTTTGGGAAGTACGAATGCAAAATTGTATAAATTTTTCTTAATTCATGCCAGCAATAAATTTTACTGGCACATAAATTACGTAACTAGTAATTATAATAGTCATATTTTCGATTTATATGTAAAGTAAAGTTACTAGATAACTTTAACAATGAGTCATGAATTGTTAGTTAATTAATATCTATCTTCCCTTATATTCTTTTCTCTTTATTTCCTTTTTTTCTTTTTTCTTTCCCCTCTTTCCTTTCATTTTCTTCTTCTCATTTTCAATGAGAGATTCTGATCTAAATATTCTCTTTTTCAGAATTTATTGGCATTCAATTAGAGTAAAAACAATTTTACTCTAATTTAATTAAAATTTCGTAATATTGTGTTTTAACCCTTCAGCGCCCAAGTCGGTATTACATACCGACCTATGCTCCAGTATCCACGGCCTATTCAAATTAAGATATTTCAATAACGGTTGCACATAGACATAGAATAGATCTATTCTATGTCTATGCGGTTGCACATAATTTAATGAAAAAAATCATACATATATTTGAAAGCTATCTTCACAATTATGTATATGTATTTTTTTATTTCACTCACATTTTTATTGCAAAAAAAATTCCTGAAATATTCCCTGATACTGACCAGCACGCGCGACCGTCGGTACGTGAAAGGCTACAAGTTTCATATTTGAAACATAACAGTTCAAATGTTTTTCTTCGTGTTTCATTTTTAACAAGGTCTGCAAAGGTAAAAATATCGATCGTTATCACCGAAACGTACAAAGAAAAGCGGCGTACGATATATCCGCACGACCTTTATAAAAATTACCCTGGTTCAAAGTTCCGACTATTTCAGATTAAAAAATTCCAGCTTGAGATAGTCTGAAATTTGAAACAAAAATTTCCAGTTTAAACTCAAATTTTCATACAGTTTCATTGCTGAAAGTATCTGATTATATAATTCTAGCTGAAACTGTTAGAAATTGTATACAGTATCATGCTATTTCATACAGTTTCAGATAAAAAATATA
>JABFPJ010002122.1:0-21158 GCA_022817425.1 Gryon sp. ZL-2020
TTCGGCAATCCTTCCACGCGCTTTCCAAATCCTTTTGATGGAACTGAATTTGCGCTTGGTTTAACGCCGACATATTTCGTGAATCCTGATGAATTTGCTGAATCTCTAGAATTCTCACACGGATTCCGGCGACAGACTGTTCAAGAGACCGCGGAGCCATGGTGCCGAGTCGACACAAACCAAACAATAAACTCTTGTGCACACTTTGAACTGTCTCAGGCCACTGTAAGATGTGAGTCTATTCGATCGATCCTTGTTCTCTATCTGTTATCAAGCTGCGATACCAGATGATTAAAAAATGTCGGCACGAAACGCGTCACTCAAATGTCACCTTTTTATGAATAAGTATAACTGCACTGTAACTGTCATTCACGCGCTATTAAAGAAACACGATTAAAGTTTTGAGTAATAGCTATGATCACTGCACTGATATCTTGTTCAAAAGTTAGTGAAAACTTGTTTCAATTTACACTAAATGTTCTCTAATTTTCACTAATGCGTTTACGTCGATTAAATTTCTGTTTATCGTGCTTTTATTGTTCACGAAATTTGAATTTATTCGCTGTCTATCTATGCAATGGTCAGACTGAGAAATCCGGCTCGAAGGACCATGAAAAAAGTTATATTTTGTTGATAAAAAGAAATTGTTTATTAAGTGGTCTCTCAGTTGACTTGCAAACGGGCAAAATTATCCCTATAGATTAGGACAGGAAAGAATCACAACACACACGATTTGGCATAAATGCCGAGGCAAAAATCCCCAGATGGGGCAAAACCTCCTTTTTTATATTTGCACAGTGAAATTACACGTTGCGACAATTCGCGTTTACAACCACGAGACAAGATACGATTGGTAAAGTCCGAGAGTTAAGACTGTTCTCGTCGGAGACCAAATGACAAGTGAAGTTATCTTTTTTTAACATAGACAAGAGCGCATCCTTCTTACTTAGTAAAATAAGTGGGGATTACCGGTTTTTGGTGCAATAAACATTGAGACGAATGGACACGTAATTTTGGACAATAGATGATTCAACAACTTTCTCTATGTGCGATAGTTCGAGCGCGTCTTGTTTACTTAGGCGCAGAGATAGTGCACGGCATCTGATAAGCAGATGTTGGTTGTACTCGCATCTCAATAGGTCATAAATCTCTTCAGAAGTATTGAGACGTGTTTTTTATGATTTTTAGTTCAAAATTACGTGATTCATTCAATTTAAGAAAAAACATGCGAGTCGGTTTTTCCAGGGTGATCAGTCCTAGAAAATTACTCACGTTTATGGCATTTGGGCTCAGAAGGATGCGCAAATGTACGTGCTTAAAACAAAGTTTTTTTTATCTTTAAATTAGTCGACTGTTTTCATTTCGCTCATGCCGAAACACAGGTTATTCTTTTTTAATTAAAAAATGTATTAATTCGCGACAAGCAAAAAATTCAAATACAAAATTTTTAAATAAATATACCTTTTCTTCTTTACTTTTTTTCATTCGTACTGCAGACACAAAAACAAGTAAGATAAATATACCTTTCAATTGATAAATGTAATTGTAGACAAACTTTTTGAAATTTAGACAAAAGCGATGACAAAATTGCAGTTTGCTTCCAGTATTTAAAGAAAACAAAAAATAATTTAAAGTCACAAATTAATAATTCTTATCTTTAAACAATGTTTTATTAGTTTTTTTATTTTTTAAAACTTAATAAATAATATATGTATATATTATATAGTTTAAAATATATATTATGTAACATTATATAATATATAAATAAATAATAAAAATAAATAATTAACTATAATACAAATAAAAAATGAAAAAATTTATACAATTATAATTTAAAATTTAACATTAGAGCATGCTATTTTTTAATCGCGTTTTATATTCAGTAATAGTTATGATTATTCATCGCGTGATGACTGTATAAAATTTTGCATTATTTAAAAAAGTAAAAGAATTCTTTCAAACAATTGAAACTCTGTTTAAAAACAATAAAAGTACCTATCATAATAATCATTCTACATTTTTACTCAAGATAAAAAAATCTTAATATCTTAATTGACCAGATTTCTTCGAAATATTTTGTTACAAAAAAATATATAATATCCACTACTTTTTTATTTATTAGTCTATAATTCATGTATATAAGTTAGTTTCCCTAATTATGTAACAATTTTATATAATACTTCAAAATCCAACATAATTGAAATATTCATGTTATAAATTAATGAAAAAATGTTTACCAAAATTGTAAATTAAAGAAATCATCAATATCGAACTTCTGTTTCTCTCTCTTTCTAACTCCGTTTTTCCAATTTCCGCATTTTTCTATTCTCGACATCATAACTGTAAGTCTAACATGTTGCACGCTCATTTATCGCTGCTCGAATTATTCATTGACCTGTCTGTTTCATCGGTAACATTAAATATTAAATGCTCAACGAGCCAACTTTTAAAAAATAAGAAAAAAACATTTTACACTTACACGACATTTGTCATCCGAATTTATTGCAATGATTGTAGCCTTATTATTTCCATTGCTAACGTTATTAAACGTGGGTCTGGCAGTGATCTCCGACATGTTCGTTGAAATTTCGTTGCCACCTATTTGCTTGATTTTCCCCGAAAAATGTATGCGATACAAACTTATCACTCTTTCACTTTAGTCCAATTAATGCAACCCTTTCACTTTAAACATCATGAATCAAGCCAATTGTTTCATTCAGCCATTATTTTTACAAAATTCACAGGTATATAAAAAAGTGCTTCGAAACATTGATAAAATAGAAAGAAAAAAAATTGAAATGAATTGTATTTGTTTAAAAGAGAGTTTTGTTCATTTTGAAGGTTCACACAAAAATCACAGTTTTTCTGTCAAACATCGTTGCAACTGATTGGACTATAAACGCGTGCGCTTTAGGACACGATCTGTCGATCGTTTGTTGCGGTACCATGTGTCTTAGAACAGTCGCGCGCAAAAGTCTCGGGATCAGACTAAAGCCAATTTACCGGCACTCACTCGGCTAAGCCTGTCCCAAGTAGCCTCCCTCCATTTACAGCTACCAATCTCTCATTAGAAACATTTCGTACGATTTCAAAAGTACTAATCCACTCAATTAATATATCTGTCTGTTATCCACGAAAACTCACACTTTTCTCCTCATCAAGATGTACCCCAAAACAAATCAAAAAAACATCCTTTTTATTGCACCCAAATCGCAAACCTTTTACAGATACGATTTCTCTGTCGTTACATATAAGTACGTTCATAGATCATTTTTGTTCTCAAACAGTCAGAGCTTTCTTGACAAATTTGCAAAATTTTCATTTTTACTCTCATACTTAATACTTGTTTAAACTATAAATGTTTTGCAAATATTTTTTTTTCACTGAAATAAAATATTAATAGTTTTGTACTAAAGTTATTATACATAAGAAATGTATTATAATTGACATACTTATATCAGGTTATACATTCAAAGATGTACGTAATTATATACTATGTGACAATTTTTAATATTTCGTAAACTATAAAATTAAAAAAAATAATTATAATTTATGCAAAATCATTCATCTTTACACTAATAAAAATAAATACTTTTATTCCAAGTATATTTTATACTCGACTGCTACATGCTTGAACTAAGTACATTTCACTTGAAACAAGTATATTTTTTGACTTGAACAACTAAGTCGATATAATACTTGAATGTACAATAAATATATATTTTGTTTCAAGTTTCTACAAAATTAAATGAAAGAATAATTATCCTTTACAATAAAAGACTGTCAAAATATATTTAATCGTTTGGCTAAAAAATAGTTGCTAAAAATATTAAGGTGATTCTTTAGGTTAGGTCTGTTTACAAAAACGGCTTCCCTAAGCAAACAAATTAGACACTGTTTTTAACCGCGAAATTGATTCAAACTACTCTACTTATGCCAAAGAATAGTCTGAATACATTTCATGACTTTTAAAAATACAGAACTTGTTTAATTAAAGAAGTCGTTTTTGTAAACAAATCCACCCACAGATCTCACCTTCAGTTAACATAACGGCAGCAATAGCACGTTGGATAAGATCAGATAAGATAGATGCTCTCTATTCACGAGTTCCTTAGTTCGATTCCCGTTCATGACGATGGACTTCATTATTATGTTTTATTCATTTTCACTGATTTGGTAGCCCAAAAATAACCATTGTAATTTAAATAAAAATGGATTATTATGAAATATATACATTAGATGCATTTTTACAAACATCGTAAAAATAAAACATGATAAACAGTGTGAGTTCGTATTCATATTCAAATATGTGTGTATTGTATTGACATTCAATAAAAGAAAAAGAAAAAAAATGGAAGGAATAAATAAATAAATTATCGAAAATACATTCTAATACTCGCAAAATATTGCAGTACTTGAGTAAAGTAAACAAAGAATTAGTTTAGCTGATGTTTTTCTACTTGAATCTACTTGATTAAACGTAATAATTTTTAGTGTATGTGACAATGTTTAATATCCCATAAACTATAAAATGAATAATAATAATAATAATAATTTACGAAAAATCATTAATCTTTATAATAACTTCTTCTAATAATAAAAAAGTTCATCTTTAAAAAATGCTATTTTCTTTTTTTTTTCTCTCGTTTTTTAGTTCATTCGACTTTTTAACGTATTTTGTGAACCTGTTTTTCTTTAATAAAATCTTTAATAAATCGGATACAAAATAATATTAAATGATTATCCTGCATAGAAATCAAAAATTGTGCAATTAAATTGACAAAATTTTATTTCACAAGAAAATTGTCATTATCTATAGGCCCTATTTCCAAGATTTTATGTCCGTGTAAAAAGCTACGGCGCAAATTTAACGAGTTTTAGGCGATAAACTAACAAAACGAACAAGAAAATAAGAACCAGCATAGCAAACATTTTTCGAAGCGATCCTTTCGTAATACACACTATGACGTATCATAATGTTTCTTCAACCTGAATTAACATACATTTTTTCTTATGAAATATGAGTGAACATAAATTTTGACGATAATATTTATTTAATTAAGTAGTGATTATTTTCAAATCAAACAAATATACAATCAAACAGTTAAAATTATTCAGACAAGTTTTCGTATTATTTTTTGTATTATTATTTTCTCTTTGTTGAAACTGGAAAATATATAAATAATTCTAAATTTTAGTGGAAACTTTGAGAATTTTAATGGAGAAAGTAACCAGACACCTTGAAATGACCTAATATGTAATGGGTAATGACTTCAGTTAGATCCTTCCAAGGAGTATTATTATTATTATTTTTATCACTACAATTAATAACATTTTTCAAAACAGAATTAGAATATATGATTTTTGTAAATTTGTAGTTTTAATTCTTTAACCTTTTTAACGTTAAACGCATCTAATTTTCTTGAAAATGTGTGATATGCTTGCTATTTATTAAAATAATGACACACTCGTCATCAATGTCCTAGATGTCAAAAATAAAGCTTCTACCGTAACCAATGGGACAACGACAGCTTACCTCACACTTCAAACTATTATAGCTTTCGTAATATTTAATAAAATATTATATATTAGTATTTACATTTACGAACACAATAATAATCATTTAATGGGTTAACAATGTATGTATTGCTAGTTTTAATACGTGCTCTCTAAATTTGAATAAGTGAAAATTTCACTTATTTTTTGAGTGACTAATAAGTTTCCATTGAAAATGTCATAATTAATTTTTTTATAAGTTAAAAATAGTCAGTTTACAAATGAAAAAAATCTACTTTTTTTAAAGTAAAACAAAAAAGTAAAAAAGTACCTTTTTTACTTTTAAACATAATTAAACGTTTAAGAAAGTCAAACTTAATTTATACTTTAAGTGATATATTGTCATAGTATAGATAAAACGGTGGATTAACTTCCTTAGAGACACGGTTTCAAATCTTGGAGAAGTAGGTCTTTTTTAATTATAATAATCAAATTAAAAAATACAAAAAACATAATTAGTACAAGAATAATTAATAATTTTGGGAAAAAATATTAATTGTTATAAACAAAAATAAAAATAAAGAAAGAATGTTCACTTTTTCAATTTTGGGGAGTGGGATAAAATATATTTCGTTGTGCCCAAAAGCGCAAAACGTAAAAATATTTTATTTGTTCTATTTTTGAACATAAAAAGACTCGAATTAAAATGCTGAAACTACAATAATCAATAAAATTTGTATTGTTTTGATTGACGATGATAAATGTATTTCTAATTTGCAATTAGCAATAAAATCATGATTTATGGTTGAATTGATATTTTACATATATAAAATTAAATTCAATTAGTTTTATTTTCAGTTGAAAGTTATTAACCCTTTAATGTCGAATTTTTTTTAAATGACATAATTTTTCAATAAAAAACCGATTATCATTAGTATAATTCAGAAAATCGTATAAATAAGTAATGATTTTTAATTCGCAAACATTAAAGAACATATAACTGCAAACATAATTGGAAAAAAATGCAAAATTAATTCGTAAGTTTAATTAAAAATTATTGTATCATATATGATACAATAGGCATTATAGGATAAGAGTTGATACAAAAGTATCGAGTAAATTAATTCATTAACGAAATAATAATAATCACAAATAAAAATGATTAAAAGAAATTGATGTAAAATAAGGAGATTAAACATATAATGGTTATTATATTTCACATTTCTGTATCGCATTAGCTTACAAAGACTTTCTGTAATTCATCGTTGTTTCATCACTAGAAGTCCTTATACGTATTTCTGCGTAAGAATAATAAGTTTATAAAATATGTAGGTGGCCTGAAAAATGGATTATAATTATCTTACAATAAATATGTGTGTGAATTTAAATGAATTAATAGTCAAAAATTGTGCAAATTCAATGTATAAATAAATGATTTAAACCTATTTGAACATTTTATTGTCTTGTTAGTCTTTCAACGAACTTCGTATTTCTCTTTTACTGAAATATATATTTCATCAACCGTTGCAACTAATGGCGAAGGAATATTACATGTAAACTCTGCATTGGATGACATCTTCAATTGACTAACGGTTTGTCCTACAAACATTAATTATATTTGCATCAATATGATATTCCTGAACGCAATTTTAAACAATGTGTTTCATTCAATTACAGTTATAATGTCACTAATAAAGTTTATGTATAATATCATACGTCAAAAATGCAAATATGTTCTCTCTAAATTCAAATAAGTGAATATTCACTTACAATAAGTGCAAAGTCGTCCACTTACGCCAAAAAGTGAAAATTTTCACTTATTTTGAGTGAAAAATACAATTAAATTTTCACTTTTTCGCGTAAGTGGACGACGTTTGACTTATTCAGATTTAGAGAGTTTCAATAAATTAATCATATGAGAAAAAAATCACTAATTTGTCTCGTATCTGTTGAATCATTTGAAGAAAAATCTAAATTCTTCCCTCTAAATTTGAACAAGTGAAAATTTACTTTTTTCGGATGCATATTTATTTTTTTCAAACGTTATAATTCGTGTCCTACGAATGTGAAACAAAATTGTTTTTCTTTTCTTTATTTTTATTTATAATTATTAAAATTTTTTCTAGAATTGTTAATTATACTTGTACTGTTATAGTTTTTTATATTTTTTCATTGTATTATTATAATGAAAAAAGACTCACTTCTAACGTTCGATTGTTGAAAAATTAAACAATTTGTTTACTTTGTACAAAATAAATTAGTCACTCAAAAAATAAGTCAAATTTAAAAAATATGCAATTTAAAATTGTGCTGTGAAAATGAATTGTAATTTGAATGCAAAATTGCAATAAAAGAGAACAGAAGTTAATTTAAAAGAAGGAAATAAAGTTCATTCACACTAATATGCTTGTATGAAAATGGTGCTTGAACATTTGTCGATATTGGCGCGTGCTAATTAGTAACATTCGTTTTGTCAAATCATTGTTTGCAAATTATGCCAATTATTAGACCGACGCGAATTGTTCAGTCACGATGCAAAAGTTGTTTGGAAAAAAAAGTGAGATAAGACAATAATCATTTATGGTGTTTCTTTTTACGAGCTGCTTTTCCGCATCAACAAATCGTCCCACAAATTTTGTTCAACAAGGCGGCAACAATTCAAAATCCACCGGAAGTGACGAAATTTCTATCAAATAAGTATATGGGTATGGACTCTTCGCGCAACAGCATGTTCAGATGTTGCGCATGCGTTAATCCACCCACGCGTATTCAATTTTTACATTGATTTTACGTGTATTAGGTGTGTTAAAGTGTGTCCTATTATTAATCAAACTCTTATTCATTCGATTTTTGCACTTATTATTATTATTAAATATTGAAATCACCTTTGATCTTTGATATCAGCTTTAAATTGTAAACAATTCAATTTTGTGTTTGTCGTCAACTTTACAACAAAGACAACATCTAAGATGTAATGGAATCTTAACAAATTTATTATATAAAACTTGGTATATCTTCGTATATCAAACTGGATGCAGTTTTGAAAATGCATACAATTATTTGACTGATACAATCTATGATTAAAAATACAAAATGTGCACATTTGCAATAACAAACTTTTGGATACAATTGTATTGTTTTGTAAAACAAAGATGCTTATTTTGAATGTTTGGGTGAAATTTGAAACTGATAGAAGAAAAGTAAAAATTGGAGATGAAATGAAAGACTTAAAATAAGTGTTGGAAATTTGGATGGCGCCTAAGTGAACATGGATAAGGGCGAATTGGGGCAGTTTGTATTGAGCGCGGCTGAGGATAATTTCGCGAAATGGTGTTGCTTGCATCCAACAGATGGCAAGCTTCATTTGCAATTGATCTCGCAAGTGCGCGAAAATCACGACTATTGGTATATAAAGCCCGCGTATACATATACTCTCAGGTAGTCCGACGCTTCTCAGGAAAATAAGTCAAATACTACTTGTCCGGATATCTATCGAGATTTTAAAGATCGACGATCACGCATACAAATGCCAGTCACTTTACATAATTTAGTATTGCGGATACCGCAAATCAAGGCGCCAATTAATTCTACTGTAGAAGCGACTTTGACTACTTGAATTTTTGCTTTTTATTTTCATCATTTTAGTTACTTATTTCCTTTTTATTATTTTCAATTAAATATATTTTATATATTTATGTATTTCGATATACTTAAAATGTGTATTTTGACTTTTGTATACAAAATATATAAAATGTACAAAATGTATATAATTTATACATTCATTGCGACAATATGGCATATATTTTGATTATAAAATTATATTTTATATTTTCGTCCGTGAGAGTAGTTGTTCATTCAGTCAAATATACGTTGAATAAAATAAAACTTGTATCATTAACAATGCATAATGTTTCTGATAACTTCGTTAAAACTTTATAATGAAGAATCATTTGTATTCAATTAAGGACATATTGTTAGACATTTATTTATTTAAAATTTATATCAAATATTGCTGATTTGATTATAGTTGCCATTTAATGTGAACGCAAATTGGTGAAATCAATATTTTATCACGTAAAACGATATGCATTTTTTCATCATTGATAAAATCAAAGGTAATTATTTGCGTACGAAAAATCGTGAACAAGTTTTGTTGATTACGTTGGATGATGATTAGAATATTTCTAAACGTATAATGTATGTGTGCAACTGTTCATTCATTCATATGAAAAACTCAGCGGCGTATTCATTGTTTCCTGAACTTTCATAAAATACGCGTTCTATGACTCGAGCCGATGCACACTTCCCGTGTACATCTGAAGAGAAAGTTGCAATCTCGACGAGATCTAACTTTGTAATATTTCTCTCGCATCGACTGGTCAAATGCGATAGCCGACTTTCTGATGCATTATAATATTTAAGTATTTCAGCACACTACAAAAACAAGTGTCTCATTTTGAGACATTTTTGATGATTGAGACGCAAAAAACGTCTTAAAATTGAATAAATGAGTCATTTTTCGTGTCTCAAAATGAGACACTTGTTTTTGTAGTGCACATTTTCAACCTTATAAAGAAACAATATTTGATTATCGAACAAATACTTTTTTATTGTCCTTAATTAAATACGAGTTATACAAAATATTCAACGAATTTAGTTAATCGTCATGACATTGGTGGTAAGTAGATTAATTTTCAAAATACACGATGAATCCATTTTTTTTTTTTTTTTCAGCAGAAAAAATGACAGGGCAAGTGTCGATTATTCATCAAGTCAATTGCGTAA
The DNA here is from genome assembly GCA_022817425.1 of Gryon sp. ZL-2020. Taxonomy (NCBI): domain Eukaryota; kingdom Metazoa; phylum Arthropoda; class Insecta; order Hymenoptera; family Scelionidae; genus Gryon; species Gryon sp. ZL-2020. Next base: position 10,282 of record JABFPJ010002122.1, read on the forward strand.
GCGATGAATGTATTCATGGTTTTTGGTGGCAATGAAACCCGGCAAGTATTTTCGTTCGTGGGAATGCTAATAGAACGAACTTAATGACCCCGAATTCGATATTTATGAATTATTTATCAAATCAGATGTATTGATTGTAATATTTAACAATCATCCAATAGTTAAACACATCGAAAGATTCGCTACCAAATCTTATTTATAGATTTTAATCTAATTTTGTACTTCTATTTTTAGATATTAGAACAGTATATAAAGCACTTTCATTTGCAATTAAAGAATGCAATAAAAAATGATTTTAAAAATGTTAAATGATATATTATTAACGAACAAATTTGGTGTACAATAATTATTTATACAAGCGAAATATAGTGTTGCGTGAAATGTCGGCTCTTTCAATACTTGGATCTTATGTTTTGCAATTTTTAGGACACACGCATAATCCGCCATAAAAATGCACACAACTGAACACTATACACACACGCTTATACACTTCATTAATCTAAACTTATATATCATAATTTGGTGGATATCTCATTTCAAAATGATACATATCTGCGAAGGATTAAGCTAAAAAAGATAAAATTACAAATGTTCTCATTTGCATAATTATATTTTTTTTGTACTTTACTACAAAGTGTTTTTTTAAACAATCAAAATCATATTGGCGTGTCGAACCTTTCTGAAGAAGCAACTAATTTACTACAATTAAGTGACAATTGATTAATGCAAATTATAGTAATTAAAGTTTCTTTTAAAGGATCATAATAAGTTTTTTTTTCTAAGAACATAAACATTAGAAAAAAAATATATGTATGAAAATAAGGTAAACATCTGGTTTTGTACAGCATTTACGCGAGCGCATGAGATAAATTCCTATTTAATTCTAACGTTCGACTGACCTACTAACCGCATGAACGGAAGAAATGGCTAACATATAATTAACTTAGAGTGTTTGCAGTTATCTCGCGCGTACAGATACACGCAAAAATGCTCGTGTCATTTGTACCAATTCTTATAGATGATTTATTGAAAACAATCTACCAGTTTTATTTATTTTTTTTTTTTTATTTCTATTCAGTATATACTTTACATTTTTAACATACACACTAAAAAATATATTTTGATGCACTTTCATTGGAAAAGATAATTATGATTGAAATGATGTAATTATTCTTTCATTCATTTTGGTAGAAGCTTGTGGCAACATATATATCTCAAATCAAAAAATATGCTTGTTTCAAGTAAAATATACTTTTAGTCATTTTATACTAGTCAAGTATATATATAATATACTTGGAATTAAAATATTTTTATCGTTTACGTCAAATATAACGGCCATATTAAGTTGATATAACAGCAACAACAAAAATAATCATTGTATTTAAATAAAATGGATTATAAATGCGAGGATATTTAAATTAGATGACTATTTACAAACATCGTATAATTCATAAGTAATAAAATAAAACATGAAAAGTAATGTGAGTTTTGTATTGATATTTTTAAGTAAAAGAAAAAGAATGAAAGTAGAACAAATCATAAAATAAATAATTGAAAATAAATTGTAATATTCTTAAAATATGTCTGTACTTGATTAAAGCAAGCAACGAATTAGTTTAGTTGGTGTGTTTTTATTCTTTCTCATACATTATAGATTTCATTAAAAAATTTTTAATATATTTGGTTAAAGTATATACAAAATTTGAATTAAAAAACATTATGAGTTTATTGAAGAATAATAGTAGATCTATCTTGTCAAACTAGAAATATTGTCAAATGTATTTGACGCTATCTTCTACTTTAAGGTAGTATTTTTTAGTGTAGTTTAAAATTTCTTCGTCATTGATTGTGAAGCTTACATTATTTGAAAATTGATTGATGAAAAACTTATGTTATTTTTCGAAAAAATCATGAGAAATTGTAATATTAATGTATATAGATTTTCTATAAAATATATTACAATATGTAAATATATAACAAAAAAATAGTAAATAAACGCAGTGCATTACGTGACTACACGGCAAGAAAGCATCAGGGTCAACTGCTCTATCTTAGGATAGTTGAACGACCCAAAAGTCTTTGACTGAAGTTAACTTTTGTAATGGGATAATAAGATTTCACGATCATTTCTACTTTGCGTGGAGAGAAATTGTCAGCAGTTGCGTTTGCAATAAGCCGAAAAATTAGGTCGATTTATCATAAGTCTTGTATATTTTGTTGTCTTTCTTTGTTTGCAAAATTTAGTTGGTTTCTTTGTCATCAATCATCGTTAGTTATTGGTGATTCGCGAACTTACGCAATTGTTTGACTCAGAAGACATCAGTCGAAGTTACTGTCTACTTATCCATTTGAAAAGCTGACGATTTGCGACATAATGTTCTTTAGTCGCATAAAATGTTAGCAATCTGTAGTTCCCATCGGATGATCTTTGTTTGAAGAAGCAAAAGAAACAAAAATCTTCTTCTTTAATATGCGATGTGCACTGTTCTCGACGAGGTAAACAGCCTCTCACTTTTTCGTGTTAAGCAACAAAGTTGATCTTCTGGACCTGAACAAAATGTAAAATAAAACGAACAAAATAGGGTTCTTCTCTTTAAAAATATTTGTTTAATCAAATCAGATGATGTTTGATTATACTGGATTAAACATTGATTTAAATGAAATTGTATAAAAACATATTACATGATTATGTATGTATTACATGTACAGTAAAATGTTAATTGATAGTAAATTATATTATATTAAAATATTTTTATTTGCTTAGATTCGTCATAATAGACAAATCAAAACAATTGATAATACGTCTGAGATGATATTATTTGAATGGAAAACCAGAATCTCGACCTTGCAAACTATTTGGTATTTTCGTTATAATATATTCTTAACTATAATGAAAAGTTTTTTGACTGTCCTGTTGATCTTGATAAATCAATAATTTAAACGATCTTTGGGACCGGCGACCAAAGTTCGAAGGACGGCGAGTTCACAAGCGAATTTCTGTTAATTTAATATTCAAACGATGAACATTTGTGTGTTCCATGATAAACAAAAAGAATATAATTTCAAATGTTGTATTTTATTGCAAATGAAGTAGTTAGTTAATTATAGTATTATTAAATTGTCATCAAAGAAAACAAAAGTAAACTATTTTTCAGTTTTCTAAAGTTATTTTCTCATCATCATATTTTTACTTTTTCTTTAATAATATACTATTACTATACTGTTACACTATTTTTAATGTCAAAATATATATTATTCGACAGAGAACATGTTGTTTGATTTAATTTATTTTACTTGGAATTAAAAAAGATAAATTTATTTAAAAAATAAAATTAAAAATCTACTAAATTAAACTTTGTAATTATTATACAATTTATTATTTATAACTGATTTGGTAATACTTCATCACATCATATTAGATTTTCTGTAAGTATTTATTCTGTTTCTAGATTTCATATTCCATTGTGACATTCAAAATTCAGGTTATTTGATATACAACATGATTGTCCTTGTTTTATGAATGAAACTAATTAACCAAGTTACGTTGAAAAACTGAGACTTGAGAGATTCTTGTGGATCCCATATAACTGACAATAATTATATATTTTCCTTGACCCGGTATTTGTTGGTTACACTGGCCCCTAAAAGCGAATGCTCATTCAATTTTTCATTGGCCAATTAAAATAAAACATAAAAATTAACTTCATATAAATATATAATATTTGGACAACTTGAAAGTTAATTATACCATTAACTTAAGTCAATAAGAGTAAAAATGTATGTTATAACAGTTAATAATTATTATTTATACTTATTATTTTAATTTTATTACTCATTTCATATTTAAAAAACCAAAATTCAAACATCGTCATCTGAAGGAAGACTGTTATGCTGATCGAATTGGAGCCGGTGCTGGTGTTTACTTCACAGCAGTTCTCGAGTATTTCACAGTTGAAGTTATCAAATTGGCGGGAAACGCTACCAAGAATAACAAAAGTACTAGAAGAGACGGTGTAATGCTGAATATGCACTCAATTTTATTATTACCCAAGAGGAGCCAAATCGTCAGTCAAAAGAACACCAAATTTTTACAAGAATATTAATTTTGCGTTCATTTTTACTAATGATATATATATATATATAATCATTTTTATAATTCGATTTGACATTTATATTCGATTTTAGAATTAAAGTTTTCTTCCACAATCAATAGTCAACGTTGTTGATCATCAAAATAATCGGAGATGGAATTTTGAAATGCTCATTTAATTTGTGTATTATTTAACAAAAATTAGTGTCGATACTTGTACACAATTGTATATTTTTTAATGAAATACTAAATTAAGATATATACAATATGTTTTATATTAGATATGAAAAATATTAAAACAATGTGTTAATGTTTCAATAAAGTATTTATTTTACAAAATACAAATTTTATAACAAAAGATGATTTGGAAACAAACATGCATAATAAAAAGGTTTTTATAATAAATTTTAAATGTAATTAACTGTACGATATATCAAAATAATATAAAAAAACTATTATGTTCTTAACGTAAGGCTTTAAGTGTTATAAAGATTAATTTGCAACATTGTTTTGTCGTTAAAGCGTTGCACGATTTAATGACCCGTTTTAAAGCTCAGTCATTAAAATTTCATATCATTTAAATATGTTTCTTGTAAATTATCATATACTTTGAGATCATAGTCCATCCTAAAAAAGAAACAAGACGATTGTATTAAATGCATTGTGAATCAAATACCTATTATTATGTTACATTAAACATACTTTTTTAACTCATCTGCAATTTCTTTTTTTTCTAATGGTGGACATACAACAGTGATCCAACTTTTTTCAGGATCAAACAGTGGTTTGATATACTTTTGTGCGCATCTGTCCATATCTTCGATTGTAACGTCAGATATACGTTTGATTAACTGTCGGTGATAATCATACGAGACGTTTTTTAAGTACGAATACACCGATAATTTCACGAGATCGCTTACGCTTTGTTGTTTTGCAACGATCTTATAAATCAACGATGATTTTCCTGATTCAAATAACAGCTGATCCCATTTTTTGTCTTTCAGAATCATTTCCTAAAATGTGCGAGCAAAATTTTAATATGTTGATATTATAGATTGAAAATAAATGCAATTAAATTCAATAATAATATATACAATGATATTTTTTGTTTGCTGAAACGATCCAATAAGTGATTTTGCACTAAAAAATTTCAAGTACAATAGTCCCTCGTTGACGTTAAGTGTTAGTCTGTAACCATATGATAAACCTTGACCTCGAATTTGTTTCCACATTGGTCCCTAAAAGTTCCATAAGCATTTTAATTTGATATATAACATTTCGACAGAATTACATTAAAAGAAAGAACATTATTTCTGAATATATTAACCTCCATTTGACTTAAGTATTGTAAACAAACAAGAAGCGGCGCTTCATCTGGATGATTATACTGTTTGATAGATGAAGTACAATGTTGCATGAATCCGCTTGTTGCACAACCCATGCCTGTAACGCATCCTCTGAATGGAATGTCGATTGCTTCTTTTAATAACTTATAATCTGGAGTTATGACAATTCTACAATAATTTTACAAATAAATTATTTTTATTTCAAAATCGAGATATAATATTGATTTCAATAAAGTCCTTTCTTCATCTTACTTTGATTTGTTGATACCATTTTGATATTCAGGGAAATGTTTTTCCCAAGGTTCATAAACATTTGACACGTGCATGGACAGTTTATCGACATTAGTTGCAATGTAAGTAACAAAATTACCAGGAGAAGTTAACGTTTTTCTGACTGATTCAATTTCATCGATAACTTTTTTCTGTCCTTCAGTTGTGGACAATCTCTCGGTTAATTTTGTTAGAAACTTATGTTGTCGTAACATATTAACTGCATAATGATTACTTTCTGTTGACAAAATATTATTATAATTTTTTTCTTGTATAGTTGCTAGAATAATAATAATAATAATAATAGTAATATTATTATTATTATTATTATTATTATAAATACTATAATAAATGATTATACCGTCACTATACAAAAGTCCTTTCATAAGATCCGCACAAACAAGATCTTCCATTCGTTTCGCTTCAGCAACATCGTTTATCATTTTGGAAGCAATAACATTTAGTCTATCAACGGTGAATTCAGAGTTGAATAAAAGCTCTCTACTCCACTGAACAGCTTTATCATATTTTGAAAATTCAGCCTATAAACATAGATTTTGAAGAGAAGTAAATATTGATTTAAATAGAAGTAGAAAAATCAAACAGAGATATATGTACTTTTTAAGATTTACAATAATGTTACCTGTAATAAAAAGTTAGCAGTGTAATTATAATCACCGCAATTAAATCGAGATAAAGTCATATAGCCCAATCTGGTTGTTACGCCAATAGTATCAGTTCCTATTTCAGAAACAACTTTTTGATAAGGAATGACTCCGCCATTTCTTCTTACTGGACATTCCAAGATATAATCTAGTAAAAGTGGCAAATAAAATCGATGATGTTTTGGAAGACTCGAAGTATCCATAATTACAAACATCTGAAAAAAGAAACAAAATAAAAAATAATTTAAATTACATTAATAAATTTTAGTCGAAAATTGCAATTTTCTTTATGTTTGATTATAAAATTCGTTTTCTATATTACTCACATAAAAATAGTTGGTATTAACATGATTTAAATATGTATAAAATGGCAGTTTATTAAGATCAAACTTTGGATGCTGATCCGAACCACCAGTAGAATAACTCTTAATATTATGGTAACTAATGGAATCGGTACTTGGAATTGGCACAGCTTTCAAACATTCTGGCGGTATTTCTCTCTGTAAATAGAAATGATCAATTCTGAAATACAAGTTTTATAACAATCAATTATTAAGTTTATTTAATGTTTGCGTACTTCATTTTCTTGTATAGCATCCTCTAATTCTTTTCGCTTTTGTTCTAAACCTTTTTCTCCCAGACTTTTAATTTGTTCCTCAAGGCGCTTAATTTCCTCTTCTTTCAATTCTTGCTTTTTCTTTAAACTTGGTATCCCTTTCGCAAATACCATTGGATTATCAATGAAATACTTTTTGATCAGATTTATCCAGTAAGATGCTGGTTCATTCAGCAATTTTTTAAATAAATCAATGTTGTTTAATCTGATGTCCAACTAAAACATTAAAATCAATTGATTAAATTGATTACTATTATAAATATTATTATATCATAAAAGTTATTAAAATTTCTTCTTACATCTTCCTTAGTGTTACTATACAGTATATGTCCAATAATCATATACGCTATTGAATTATGAGGAATTGTCTCAAGATTGCTTAGTGTTATCTGAATATGACGATTTATAACAGAATTCAATCGTTTCATGTCAAACTCTTCAGGCTTCGATACAATGGAATTTAATACTTTTAATAATCGTGGCTTAATATCATCAATTTTCTTTAGTGGTACATTCATAAATGTTAATATTAATACGGCTATCGAATTTTCGCACAACGAATATTGTATATTGCTAGCTAAAGGATCATCTGTTTCTGTAAATTCTTGCTGAAGTGGACTAACCGCGGTTTTGGAAAGAAATCGAAGCAACAGAGAACAACCGTTAAAATCGTAATAATCGTTGACAACCGACGGTCCTTGCCAAGCGCAATAAACCAAACCGTAGTCTTCATCATCGCATGGATATAATACATCTATATCAACATTTTCTATCAAAGGTGGCACTGGAGATTGCCATGGTCGTTCAAAAGGTCCTCGATTTCCCTAAAACATAGATTTTTAGTGTACTGAACCTATATTTATTTATATATATTATATATCTGGAACATTAAAAACCCCAGTTAACTCCATTTTGATTAAATTTAGTTTATATAAATTTTATAGTATAAAAATGTAAATTTTTAAGGTAAAATGAATCTCTTTTCTTTCTATCTTCTTTTTGGAGTTGAATAGGTTTCCTGCAAGCCACAGATATGTTTTATATCATTCAGAAAACATACTTTAGACATAATTTTATTTTCTACTGGTTTCAATGCTTTGAATACATCTGCATGATTAACTCTTCCGGTTATGATGATATACAAATTTTCTGGACGGTAGTACTGTTTATGATAATTTATAACTTTCTCATTCGACGTTGATTCGCGAAGATTTTGTAATATTCCTAAAGATTTAACAATTATAAATCAATCATACATAATATATTTTAATTTTATTTTTCAAATAATAAAAAAGTGAATGTATAAGTGTAACATTACAATTACCTCCAGTTACAGATGTATAACCACATTTTCCAGGATATACTTTTCTTGTCATTTCATTAAACAGTAAATTTTCTCCTTTGTTTTCATTGCTTAATTTCTCGCAATATACAACACCAGCATCATCGCCGTCGGGTGTTATATGGTGTACTTCTGTTATAAAAGCTGATTTCTGAGCAAAGTAATTCGCGTTATTTAAATGTTGCATTTAATGTACGAAATTTATTCTCATGTCTATAAAAGTAAATTATTTACTTTTAACGTTGGGTATAGAATATGATCCAGATAGATAGGCATCAAATTCAAGAAACCTTCACTGCCTGCAGTAATTAGGGTGTAGAACGTATTATCCCTGTCGGTTGCTGCGTTAGTGCCAGACGCTAAACTTCGATTTGCTAAAAGATCCAGAATACCCTTGTAGGGATAACTTTCGCTTCCCAGAAATATAAGATGCTCTAAAGTGTGTGGAAGTCCGTCATCATCATGTGCCTCAGTCACTGCAAATATATGCTCAAATTAATACATTATATTTTTACATATATATAAATAATCAATTAAACGTAAATATTTGTTCGTATTTTTTAAATTAAATCTATTTAAAAAACAAACAAACGAAATCAGATGATGTAGACAAGAATAAATTACTACTAAGTTGTATTTATTGCTTTTTGCTTTTTAAAATTAAAATTAACAGGATAACAGAGTGAAAGGTGACATTAGGTTAGTGTATACAATTATACCTAAGACAAAATGACCCATAACCACTGGGCCATCAACTTCTGCAATAAAAACTGTAAGACCAGTATTACTAGACTTGTACTGATGAACAGGAACAATATCGTTTGATTTATGTGACGAAATTAATTCAAAATCACACATGTTGCTAGCCGGAGATGTATCAACAGGCGCCATTTTAAACGTTGTTTACTGTACGCGCAAAACAGATGATACAACAGTGCAATCCTATTCACAACAATAACAATAACAATTCACTTTTTATTATTCAAAAACAAAAGAATCTTTATATTTGCAATTGTAGCACTTACAAATAACAGTTATTTTTTGACATTAATTTGCATTAAAAAACGTTTATTTATAATAATATTATTTTTATTTACAAAATAATTTAATTTTGTTAAGTTTATTCAACAACAAAAAAACCTTTATTTATTTTTGCTCATTTCTATTTATGAAGTAAAAATTATAAATAGATATTAAAATATTAATTGTAGGTCAGCGCAATAAAGAATGCATCAATTACTGTATCATGGCGCGATATTTGAAAAAACATGACATTATTACTTGACTTGATTTATCAAATTATAATATATAATTCTAATTAAAATATTGTAATAAATTCTTTATTTATTTAAATTTTAATATTTTTAAGTTTCAATATTTTTAAGAATAACATTTTTAATTATCTTTATCTTCAAATTTATTGTTGCATTATTATTAATATAAGATCATATTATGTTTTCATCAATACTACACAGTGATTAAATATTTATATTCAATATATTCTTTTTGCATTAATTTTTAATTTCCATTATTATTATTTTTATAAAGGTAAATGAGAAATGGAAATGCAAAAAGTGACGTTAGTTTATAAGTCAAAGTCGGCACTGTATATACACTCAAACAATTTACATATATAATTCGCGCTGAAGAAGCAAAAGTGACAAGTGACTTATAAACTCAATACAAATATAAACCATAATTTTATAGTACAATTGATTAATTTTATTCAATAAAAAATAATGAAATGACGAAATGTCAAAGAACATAAAAAATTTTATTCGGAAGAAATGAATATTTTTCAGTACAAACATTGATAGTCTTATTTCGAAGTAAACATAACCTCTACATACATGGTAAGAATTGCTAATATTTCGTTAAATTATGGAAAAATGTTAATGTGTATATACCACTTATCATTCTTTTTTAATATAATAATAATAACATAAATATTTGAAACAATTTTTATTTGTAAAATTAGAAATATACATATAATATGTATTTTAGAAAAGTAATCCTTGATGAAATTATTGCGGAAGTAATCAATATTGTTTATATTAAATTAAAATTACTTATATTTATTATATATGACTAGTTGTGGAATATAAAATAAGATTTATAAACTGTGATATAATTAAAGTGCAATTTAACTTGAATTAAAAAAATCGATATTGAAATTTTGCAAAAGAAATTGTATAATAAATAATAATAACAACTTAATTATTGCGATAACATATATCTGTAACTACTTAAATGAGAAGATAATATAACTAACATGATATTTATTTGTTCAGAAATATTATTTAATAAAATGTTTTGTACAAATTATATCACAATATTTATTTGTAAACGTTTTGAGAAATGAATTGTATGATACAAATATTATATATAATAATCCATTTAAGATATTTAAAATTAAACAACATATCTGTGGCTTGAAGGAAAAACCGATTAACTCCATTTTTTGGAAAAATGGAGTTAATGATAATTTCGGATTTTAACAACCTTATATTTTCATTTTTTGAGACCATATTTATCGAAATGTAGTACT
>JABFPJ010002123.1:0-21155 GCA_022817425.1 Gryon sp. ZL-2020
ATGCCATAAGGAATTCATAGGCAGATCATAGGGGTTATAGGAGAGGTTCATAGGGCGGTCATAGGGAGCCCTTAGAGGATCCATAGAAGTATCTTGGGATTTAGTCAGGACTCATATACGGTCATAGAGAGGGGGTCACAGGGTTTCGCCTGGGCGAAGCCGGGGCTTCAGCTATATATATATTCGAATATTTTTCATAACACAAAATTTCACCATGAATAAATGTTATTTATGCACCTTGGGAGCGGACAAAAGTGGAACTAACCATGCCCTGGGACGGTAAGTTCCACTTTACCGTCCGCTCCCTCGGTCTACAAAATAGGATACCAGCCTCGGGCGCAGTGGCGCCCTCAGCAGTAATATACTATTATAATTCAATGAAACTAGTTATATAAAAAAATTATTTTCATATAAATACATTTTTATAATAATAGAAAATAATTAAAAAGAATTCGTTCATAAATATAAGAAAGAAAATAAAGATATGTGATTAAGTATATATGGTTAAATTTCTATGATTATATTATTTGATATAAGGGTCTTATAAAATAAGTTGTTTTGTCATACGCTTGAACAAATTCGTACGCTTAACATGCTAGATAAATGTTACGCTAACACGTGAGATAATTTTCTTAAATTTATAACAACAATTATCGATATTTGTGTTCTTTATTTCATAATAATTTGCATTTAAAAAAACATACTAAAAAAATATTATATTAAAAAAATTACATGGAAAAAAATTTTTTTCTGACACAAAATAATGTATTCTTAGAATTGAAATTTGTTGTATTAATGAATTTATTGTAATAATAAAAAGAGAAAATCGGTGTAGAATAAAAAATAATTTGACAAAAAATCCAATAATTGAAAAATTTCATATGAATTAAATTTTGTGCAACATTTGTTTTTATTAAATTGCATTGCACTTCTATTAATATGTAAAAAATCGGATTTACACGCAGAGCAGAATTGATATAAAAATTTATGTTTAAAATTGAAAATTTACTGAGCTTTAAGTAATACAGAGACAGATGCAAAATTTCTTACTGAACTTTTAATGAAATATTATTCAATATTTATGAAAAATTCATGAAAACGCAATAATTTTTAATGAAAAGTTCAGTAAATTTTTGCGAAATTCTGCATTTGTCCCTGTATTACTGGAAGTTCAGTAAATTTTCAATTTTAAACATGAATTTTTATATTAATTCTGCTCTACGTGTATTAAATTAAAATGTCGATTTTTGTTATTTCGCATTTTTGAAATCTTGAATGTGTTACATATCATGATCGTAAATCAGTTATTGTACAAAATTATTTTTGCAAATTTTTTATTGTAATGATTGAATGGTTTTAATGAAAGACACAATTTGTTTTTAAGTTAATAATTTTTGTGTTTTTAGTTGATCAATTTGTGCTTTATAATATATATATTTTACACAAAAGTGTGTATTTTTAAATATTTCTACACAAATTCGTTTAAAAATTAGACAAAAATAATAACACAAATACACATACTAAAATTCTTATAAAGGGGGTTGTCATATGGGGGTTTGTTATAAGAGAAGGTCGTCATAAGGGAGGAGATTTTGTTTGTGTCAGCCGGCTCCGGTCTGATCAAATGTGCAGTAAATTTATAAAATCCTATCCTATTACTATGATTGTCTGTTTGTCTGTCTGTTAAACAGACAGACTCTGTTTGTTTGTTACCTCATCACGCAAATTCTACAAGGCCGATTTGCTTGAAAAATTAAGGATATACAGTGTTAATACTGCAAATTGTCATGGGCTATATACATTTGCGATATATACATTTGATGTTTAGAAAAAAAAATTTTTGTTATAGGTTATTGGGATGCCATAAGGATGTCATAGGGGGGGGGGGGGTTCATAGGCGTCCATAGGGAGCCCATAGAGGGTCCATAGAACCTTAAATAAAGAAAATTTGTTTACTATAAAGAAAAAATGTGTTAACCCAAAAAGTAACAAATCGCGTTAGTTAATATCATTCAAGAATTCTCTGAGTGTACTGGAAAACAGTAATTCATTTCAAACATTTAAAAATTGGGTGAAAATTTGACAATATTTGAGATGCAGCTTTGGGGAATTGTTGGGTGCTTTTCACGATCTGGATGTGTTTACAGGAAAAATAAATGGTTAAGGTGATTCTTGAAATCTGCTTTACCGAAGTCTTTTTGAACTACAATTTATTGATAATGAATTAAATATTCTAAAATATATCGTGTCATTCTTTGATTTTGGGAGAATCTTATTGTTAAAGAAGAATTAATTTTCAATGTAAACTTTTGACTGAGTAACCTCCCCCGTTTTTTTGATAATTCTTACACTGACAAAAGTAAGCCTATACAAATTATCATCTTTCTGACAAAATAAATTAATATACTTGTAAAAAACCAGAAAAGTATCATCTTTTCTGATAAATATATTCGTTCTTATGAAAATTATTCTCAACCTTCGAAGACTTTTCATCAGAAAAGATGATAAATTTTTGTTTTTTTTTTACAAGAAATTGATGATTTACAAGAAAGATGATAATTTTTATATGTTTATTTTTGTTAGTGTAGTACTAAGAATTATCGAAAGAATCTAAGTATAAAAAACGGGGGAGGTTACTTAACCAGAAGTTGTCATTAAAGCCTGATTTTTCTTTAACCATAATATTTTCCTAGAATCAAAAAATGACATAATATATTTCAGAATATTCAATTATTATCAATAAATTGTAATTCAAAAAGACACTAACTCCGGTATAGCGGACTTCAAGAATCACCTTAAGATTTGAAAAAGCTTCATTTGTTTGTTTGTCTAACCTCAATATTTTGGTTTAAACGGTTGGAACGCATGAATTTTATTTAACAAAAAAAATTTGCTTAAAAAATATATGTTGTTCAGAAAGATAATTTCATATGAAATTAAACATTGTGCAAAATTCCAAAAGATAATCTCAGTTTTTGAGATAATTCCGATGATTAAAAATATGAACCAAGGTTCAGAATTGTTGTAAGTCTTAATATGTTTAAATAAAACTAATTAAAAATAAGTGTGCAAAATTTCACAGAAATTGTCTTATAGGATTAAATTAACTGAATTTTATTGAAAACAATGCAATTGAAATTTTAAAAATAGCAATCTTTTACTTGTAATTACTAGAAAATAAGTTAAAAGTAAACATTTAAAACTAAATAACGCGATTATTTTTAAGGGAGTAATTTGAGTTTTTATGTTCTATCTCTCTTGCACTAAAACAGTGTGCCCTCATCTGCTTTGTATAGTCTCATTGTATAGTCAATATTTGGTACTTTTACCAGAATTAAGAATACCAATCAACATAACTTTGGTAAATTTAACATTTCTACATTATTGGCCTCGTGCATAGTTGATTGCAGCGCCACAGTGTCATTACGTTATGTAAAAAAATGTATTTTTTGAACATTTTATTTTAATTCTATTATAATTTTCATAAATAGTAATAAATAAATTTAAAAAAATAAAATTCTGGATAGCTCATTTAGAAACAATATAAAAAAATTATTTTTTCATTGCTCATTCACGAAAAGCGCACTTTTCACTCCTAGGAGGTTTTTGAAAAGTGCTTTTTTTCGTTTCCTCGTAATGAAAAATATCATTTGCACCATGGGAGACGAACAGAAATCCCTTCTAATCTCGCCTTCGGTTCGGATTGTAAACTTCGCACGAGAAAGCGAATTTCTGTTTTCGTCTCCCTTGATACAAAAAATACTATGAAAATATGAAATGTTACATGACACAGTGTTTATTTCTGTCACTATGGCGCTACAGTATAATGAGTACAAAAGGCGTATTAAAAATATTAATATGACATAATATAATAATATTACAAAATACAAAGTCTTGTATTATTATATAAATTGTATTATTATAATTACATAAATAATTGTAAATCATAAAGTCAATAAATTAACTAGAATAAAATTGTAAACTGAAACTAAAAACCATTATATACATAAAAAAACCTTACTTCATCACATAAGAAATATCTAATAAACAATAAACTTTTGTTAAACTGGCGAAATTGCAAAATATGACGAATAATTTATTCATATCTCATTGAAGTTATTAACGATTGAAATAAAGTAGCCGGTCGGCCATAAATAAGTTACGTTTAACGAAAGCTTTGTTCTTTTAGTAAATTGTTTCTTTCAGTTGCACAAATAGCTGAGAGAATAATTCAACAGCAGGCAGCAGAAGCTAAGCGGTCAATACATATACCATATACTAGCATTGCCATAACAACTTTGCTTGGCAGTGGAGCGTGCTTTGTGATACGCGTTTTCACGGTTACACGATATTGCAGGATGCTAAAGCGCTTCCGTCGTAATATAACATGTTATAATGAGATCGTAAGGGAAGGCGTGTTGTCGTTTTATTTAACGATTAAGGAATTGCGTTGAAAAGCCCTATTCTATTGATTACGCCAATTGTAACTGTATCTTCTCAGACTTATGGTCATTTATTTATAGGCATTTTCTGAAAATTGATTTTTTGCTCAAAATCATAACTTTTTAAAGTATTTTGAATGTATTAATGACTTGAAATTATTTTTCCAAATATCTAGAAACTTTATCAAAAAAGTTATAGTTGAATGCAGCGCCACATGGTGAGATAAATAATAAACATTACTTCATGTAACATTTCATATCTTAAAAATTATTTATAAGAAAATAAACAATTTTAACAACTTAATAATTTATAACAAAATTGTAATATTTTTTATATTTTTTCTAAATAAATCATCCGGGGCTCTATTAATTTGTTTAATTTATTTATCACTAGGAAAAAACATTTAAATAGATAATTGAAAAAATACGTTTTTGTTACTATGACGCTGCAGTCAACTTCTACACTTTTGACTAAATTCGATGATAATCGCGAACTTTGTGCACTAGTTGCATAAAGTACTATTAATATATAAATATATTAGATATATTTACATATACATTTTGATTATTCTAATTCCACATTTATAAACATAAAATTGATCGATAAGAAAAAGGAAGTTCCTCATCTACTGATGGTTTTGCAGCATTAACGAAGCACCATGTAATTCATAATTCATTGATTGCGAATTAATTAACGTAGCAAGTTTTAATTGATTGGAAATCAAAACAGTGGACTATCTCGTCTTTATTAATCAGTTGGCTTGTTATTAATAAACACCACAGGGCTGAATATTCAGAAGAAGTAGAAGAAAGTAGCAAGCAACAAATTACGAAACAAAAAGTTAGATTAATTATTAAGAACATGAATCATTAATAATGATGTTTTTGTTAATATTAATGTATTTAAAATGATGAGTTTATCGTGATTATGTGGAATGAGTTTATGCGAATAATTCGATTGAGTTAGAGGCCGGGATAGGGCAGTAATGTGCTTACAGGCGAAAGCGAACCGCGCGAGAACCAAAAGTAGGTAAGCCACGAAGAGAATGCAAATGTCACGCCGAAGATATTTCTGCGAGAGCATTATTGTATATATGTGTCTGCACTACTGCTCCCCGGTGATGTTAACCTTTCGCACAAAATTATTGAATGGCAGTCGTACATTTGTGTCACCATCAGTTTACGACTCCGGTCGGCGAAAAATTGGTTCTTATAAACTTTCCTGGAATATTTATATATTATGAATAAAATATTCACAATTGAAAATGCTTTTATATGTAGGAACATTTTTGTTTATTAAGCTAACGGGAATAGTTTGCAGCAAAATTCTTTGATCAAAGACATAAGGTCGGCAATTTATGAATGAAATGAAATTTCAGTGATAGAAATTCGTCAGATTCCTGACTTTATAGTTATGTGATGTAATGTGCAATTGATGAGTAATATTTATATTTTGTTATGATTAAAGGAATATTCCAAAAGTCACAAAATATTGTAATAATGTAAATAAGAAGAAAAAAAAGAAAAAAGTACAATTATTGTATTGTAATTTCATTACCAATTATTTATTTATTATGATTTAATAAATCCAATCATATTTATTCAAAACAAATTACATTTTACTAAATAATTCATACGAGTTACACGCATCTGACATATAATGTAAATGTATGTCGGATGCATATAGCTAAATATGTTTTTACACATACATTTTGTTATCTGCATTTAAATGTATTATTACCATATATGTCTCACAAATTTTGCTATAAAACTTTTCAATTTATATTCTTATATGTCGTCACGTCGTCAGTACATTTAATCCATATATTTTGCAATTCATATCCCATATGGATTTTCCTTTTGATCATATAATACAAATATGTATCGGAAAATGTCAAAACTGTTGAATAAACTGGGATACTTCAACGAGAGTATAAATAATGGGTTTTTATAGTATTGTATATTTTTTCATTTATTATTATTATTTTTCTTAATTTAAAATTATTATTTTATCCATAAAATATAAAATATCCACAAAGTATTCAAGAAACATAATTCATAAAAATTAAATGCATTGCATAAAAAAATAATACTTTATATTGAAAATCAATAAATAATTTTTCTGGCCAGAAATAAAAAAATAGTTTTGTATGAATATTTTTATTTCAGTTAAAAAATAGGTTTAAATCAATAAATTTGTTAAAAACAAATGTATAAACAAATAATAATAATAATTTCGATAATAAATAAATTTATTATCAGAAATATTGAAAAAGAAGTTATTGAAAATGACGTTCGAAGTAGTAAAACGTTGTCAGTTCACTAAACGTCGTTCGTTATTATATATTTCTGTTAATACTATGCAGATTTATGTTCGTATCAAAAGGAACATGCATGTGCATAGTTTGTACGAAATAATGACACTGGGTCTTAGAAAGTGTCTTAGAAGTCTGCATTAGAAAGTACAGTAGAGGTGACGAACACACGTATCGTTTCTTGAACGTACGGATTACAGCCATTCTCTTGTCGATTTTGTAAGGTCAATCGTACACGGTTCATTACGCCGCGATCAACCTTTATTTCGCACATGAGAAAACTGGCACAAAATTCCCATAGGTCGTGCAATTTGAAAACAATGTTTTTTTTCGTATTCCCCGTCTCTTTATAGCTCTCTGAGCATACAACAGTTGTACTGCGATATAATTATACGCATATCACGACATTGTCTGCTTGTGGGTTTGAGAAAAAAAAAAGAAAAAAGAATATTGCTTCATAAACTTTTACCGTTAACAAATGGGACTCGCTTAGGATAATGTAAACAATTGTTTAATAAAAAGGTACTTGATAGCATCGTTTAAGATTAAATTGCTAATTAGTGTTGGTGTTAAACGCATTGTTAATTATTTTTATTGTAAATATTTTTTTCTCATACGTGTAATAAAAAGAAAACATTTTTTCTTCCCTAAAAAGTTAAAAATAGGGTCTTTGAAAAGTGATATTGTCCTGCTTAGGGAAGAAAGTTATTTTCATTTTTTAACCTTTCCTCCCTCGGGAGGAAAATTATTTTTTTTCCTTATATGGCATAATGGAAGGTTACGAAAAGAAATTTATATTTTCGTAACCTTCCATTCCATTTCGTGTTTTCTCCCCGTTACTCGGGGAGAGAAAATGCCTCCCTAGGGAGATTTAGGAAAATGGTTTTTTTCCCTCCCTCGTAACGAAAAATATAGTACGCAACATGGGAGATGATCGGAAATTCGTTTCCCTCGCGGTTACAAATCTCGTACAAGCCGAGCTCGGCTCGGCTTGTAAACTCTGCTCGGGAAAACGAATTCCCGATTTCATCTCCCTTGTTGCGTAATGTACTATTCCTCCTTCGAGATGGGAAGTATTTAGATTCTTTAAATGACGTAAATTTATTTTCTCTCAATTTTAAGGGAAGAAAAGATGTGTTTTCGATGCACTTTTACGAAAAAAATTTGCCAATTTGACTTGTGTTTTTACATTTGTCTAGAATCAGCAACTTTTCTCTCTAGTTCCGAAAAGTAATATTCGAATAAAAACTTTATGCAAATATGAATTGTTATTTATTAAATAATATAATTTAAATAATCGGTATTTCAATATACCTATTAGTTATTGGATAAATAATGTATTATGTATACAATTTGCTTTTTCAATACATTGCATAAACATTTTTGTGAAACATGAAAATATTTTAACCCAAAGAGTTATAAACGATGAAAACAAAAAGACTGTGTTACAAAATACGCATACGTTTACTCTTAATCTTTTAATGTCAAGTCAAACTATATCGAATAAGATTAAGTGAAATTACGCCGTTTGACAAAATTGGCGAAAGCATGCAATAAATCTTGAAACGTATATATATAAGAATGTTACAAAATATCTTTGCTCGTTCTACAATAGCATTTGCAAAAAAAAAGACGTTGAAAATTTACTATTGTAATCACGTGGAAATATATTTTACATCAACCCAAACCATTCAGAACTAATTATTTGTAATGTTCAACTAATTACATAACAGATATAAATCCTTATGTAAAGTATTTATTTTATATATACAAGAAAAAAGTTGTGCGATCAAAATTGATCGGCATTATAATGCAAATCGGTTTACAAATAAAAGCCATTGAAAGGTACGTAACTCGAGCCTAATAGTTGTGCGCGGCAAAACAAACGATCTGAGGATAAAGTATTAAGTCTCATTACATCTTAATTATTGTTTCGTTTGTGCGATTGCATATAATATATACATGTAATGTTATTATGTATTAACTTGCGAACCGGTGATAAACAGTTCGTGACTTGATTGCGTTTTACAATGTGTTTATTGTGCGGCGTTGGGGAGCACATTTGATATGAATCTCACAAGTATAAAGGTTTTCACAAAATGCGATTATGTGAAATGAAATGGAAAACGAAGTTGTTTGTAGCATTCCCACGAAATCGCCGGGGTATCCTAATGATATGGACATACGCCAGGCTGATTGCACTTTGCCAGATTTCTCACCTGCTTACGCAATCCTAAATCAAGTGACGCAACGCGTTAAGGTGCAGAATTAACAACACAAAATACGACCAATTCATTTGGTTAGGGTAGGACTATCTTGAAATTACTTTTCTTAGCATTTCTTTTTACACAATATATTTTTCAATTATGCATTTTTACATCAGTTCGAACAATTTCAGCCCTTTTTACCGTTTTAATTATTGAGATATTAATTGCTAAAAATAAGTCATTTAACATATTGGAAGTACAGCCAAACGTTAATGGCAAACGTTTGCCATTAACGTTATACAAACCAAAATTAATGCTTTTTTTATTAAGTAATAATTCCTGTTCTTAGGATTTTGATAAAAAACTAGTATGTCATTGCGTAGAACATACACTTTCCAATGATATATCGAAATAATTACAGTTTTCAGTTAACAGTTTGTAGTACATTTTACTTAAAAAGATATTAGAACCCCATTAATGGACAACAAATTTTTTATGTAAAACAAATTTTTTGTATTTCATATTCAAATAAATGCTGTAAAGAAAAAGATATAGTGCTTTTAGAATATATAGTGTAGAAATAAAAGGAATATTGTATATATTTTAAAAGCTGATGATTTATGTGGAAGTAGAAGATGATATATTCTTTCAATAAAAATTTAAATACTTCCAATATTTTAAGTGCGTCGAAAGTTAAAAGTTAGGATATATGTATATTATATTATGAGATTTTATCAACCGACGGAAAATAATGCGCCAGTTAATTCCAGTGCGAACTCAGGTTGAACTTGGAATGTTCGATTTTGATTTATTATAAAGCGGCTAAGTGAATATATTGGACGATGAAAAATATTATTATTTCATGCTAATTTTTTAAATGTTATTTTAACTTTTTCAATTCAGTTTATTTTATTATATTTTTTTGATAATTATTTTACAGCTATTTTTCATATGTGACATAAAAAATAGAGCAGTTTTTAATTCATATATTTTATGTCCAAAATAACAAACTCTCCAAGATAACAAATTGCCACTAAAGTTACAATTGCATCAATTTATTGTAATTTAAATGACAAATTTTCATCATTTACTTAACACATTTCAAAATACTGTGTTACATAATTCATTTAAAGCGTAACAAGGGAATAATTAAAAAAAATAGACTTATTAATTAAAATAGTTTCATTTTGTAAAATACAGTATAGTATACACGCTTTGTGATGGAAACGTCACAATTACTACTATTTCTGTAAACATTTTAACGGAAAATTGCTTTAATAATTGTTTTAATTAACTGACTAATGAATTTGAAACATAAGTATATTAACATTAAAATGATGATATTAATCCTTTTTTAGCTGCAATAATAAAAATAATTTTAAAAAACGTTCAGAAAGTAAACTATTTTTGTTATTTAGATTAAATAAAAACTATTTTTTTATAAATAAATAATAAGAAAAAATAAAATACAGGTAAATATCAAACAAAAATAATTTACAGGATTTGGTTTGTTAAAAAAGTGGGCATTTTTATAAAAATTTGATATTGCAAAATTAATAAAAAATTTAGTAAAACAAAAAATTACTTTAAAATAGGCATACATATTATTTAAAACAACAAATTTTGTAAACTAATAACTTCATTAATGAATCATTCAACTCATTCAAATGAAAAAAATATTTCGAAATTTTGTGTTTAAAGGAGAACTAATCGAACATATAGTTTAATTTATTATTCGAATGTTACAATGAAAAATGATGCTGAGAATCAAATTTATTAATGCTGAAACTTACTCGGTTCGGACACCACGTCGTTGAATAATAATATCCCATAAATCAATCGCAAAATCCACGTGACGTTTGTCCGCTCCTGAAACAGATGAAAAAAAGCGAAAAATGCATTAGCTTAATTACGTCAATTTAATGGCGTCGCTGCAGGTTTAATTGATGATGTGATTTTATTTGCACACTACCATCCTACAATTCATGCACATACATACTCCGCAAAAGAAAGTCGCTTTATAATCGCTCACGGATTACAGAATAATGATACCTTCTTTTGCGAATAATTAAATCGTCCATTTTATTAACGACTACTCGAACATAAGTGGCCAATATAAATGGCTCCACGACGTTTTGTCCCAATCAGTGCTTTTTTGTATTTCCATTTGAACATTTCAAACAGATTGACTTTGATTTCATTCAATTGAATTTATATTCCTGTTACAACCTATGAATTAAAAGCGCAGAAAAGTCAGATGCAAATTTTTTCAATTGATATAATTACAAAATGTAAGAACAGAATACATTGAATTAGCGATTCATTTTAGAATATTGGAAAATTGTATTTCATTTATTTAATCACAGATATTGCAATGAAAAAGTAACTTATTTCAGTCTAATAATCAATGACCCAAATGCTTTTCTAGAATAACGTATTTCCATGCTGTATAATGCCACAAATACAGTTTTTAATTTTTTGTTTCAAAATTGCTATTAAAAGAGTTAAGAGAAGTAAAAAGTTTGCTTTTCTCGACAAACAAAACAAACAAAGTTTTGTATGACTAATCGATTATTTGATTAATCTTCGTATAAATAATCGATATATCTTCCATTCGATTAATTGATTAAAATAATTGATTGTATTAATTGCGATTAAAATTTTTTTTATCGTTTTTCTCTCAAATTTCGACGAATCAACTTTCAATTCACAAATTAAAAACATTCTCATGTAATATTGTCATAATAAACTTTTTTATATCATTTTTTCATATGGACATGAAATTATTTTTCCAGTATATACGTATAATGAAATTTGTTAACTTTTGATATCAATAAAAATAACGCATCCAACTTTGACAGATAAACTGAGCTTTTTTGAAGTTGAAACTGTTACTTTTTATCGCGCGAATCACGCATTATACACGCTTCGTAAAAGACTTGGCATCGTTACGTTAGTAGTATACGGCCGAGTGGTCAGACGTCAATACGTCAGCGCATCATTCATAAATTACATTCTTTTTCGTTGTAAAAATGAGCCGAACAAAAGAAAAGTTGCTGATGAGAGTTTACTTCCTTGATGACGTGCTCGAAATGCAACATTAATTAATCATTGTTTGCGATTATTATTCTTCTTTTTTTTTGCTTCGCGAAATAAAAATGACAAGTGAAATTATTAATCTTTTATTTTTCACATCTTGATACCATAGCATCGATTTTATCAAAGATTTTAGTCAGCAAATGAAATGTTTGTCAATAAATTTTGTCGTTTCTCCCGAGAGTAATACAAATAATAAAAAACTGTTTTTAACAGTACGAAAGGGAATAAATATCAATGGATAACTTTCGAGTCTAATATAAATGATTTTATTGTAAATTGTGTGTTTGGCTTATGAAATATATTTTAAAGTTGGCCGAAAGTCAAAGGTTTTTGTCAATCTTGATAATTGGGCATAATTATGGTAAAATTAATAAGTAATTGGACTTTCTTGATCGGTGGTTTTGAATGCTTACTCAATCGACAATACTTTTGTTACATATATATATAAATATATATAGTAGGATAGACTTTTCTTAGCGTTAAACAAATGGTTAGTGAATTAATTTTTGTGAGCGACAACGAGTTTATTACGTGGAAAAAGGAAACGTGTTCCAAGTCATGATACTTTGCGAATATAAGCAGGACGTTGATCCGTCGAGACTTCCTGTTAATGAATTGCACCTGACATTGAGTCTTCGTGCGAAGCTTAACAGGAATGTTGTTTCATGCACGTGGGCGCTCCTAAAACGACAATCTTCATCATCGTATTTTGTCTTTTATTATCTTCACATCACCTCATTTTTTCTTCTTCTTTGAAAAGTTTTACTATTTTTTTTACCGCAAGTTAAAATTGTTCACTGATTTTAATATTTGTCTTTTTTTAATTAGTTATTTAAATTTTTTAAAAAGGATTTAGCAGGGATTAATTCAGGCCAAATATGAAGAGAAATCAAAATTCAATGAGCATGATTTTGCGATGCCATGAGAACTTTGTTTTTGTCCCTTTTAGGCTCGACGACTAATTGGTCATACATTAATTGGTTTTCCGAACGATTTTCTTCATGTTTTGTAGTCTTGTCTACAACAAGACGACAAACATGGTGCGAATAACGTTTTGTCAGCCAATGATACGTTATCCTGTATTTATAATAGACATTTCATATATTTTATCCCATGCGATTTTTTTCAAATAAACGAAATTGGTCACTTAAAATAATTTTTGATAAAAAAATGTGTTTTGTGTTATTAATAAAGGAAAGATGAAGCTAAAAGAATTATTTTTTATCTTGTTAATAATATCAATTCTTTCTCATTTGCATAACAAAAATGTTTAGTTATTTAAAATGGGTGAAAAAACTTGGGTGCACAGCTATGATAAAATTAATGAGTTTACGATGAAATTTAGTACCGTCGGCAGAATTTTTTCATAAATTATAAAAATAACGATAAGACACTTTGTTTGACCCGAAAAAGCTCTTCTTTAGATAAATATATATTGCATTTGGCTGAAAATCAGCATTTATTTATAATACGACTTTATCTATTAAGATAAAAGTTTAATCCTAATTTCCTTCATTGTTTCGCTGCTCAATTTTTCAAATTATATATCCTGTAATTAAATGTTGAAATCTGAATGGAATGAATGAATGTTTGATCTAATTCAATAATTAACTTTTATCTAATTCTTTCAAAAAATGGGAAAAGACAAATTTCGTAATAGCTGCATTAACATGAAAGATTTCTTTTATATGAGAAAAAGATTCTCTTTTAAATTTCTACTGAAAGTAAATACGTGAAAAGAAGTAAAAAAGATTGTCAAAAAGATTTTTGTTCATGATGCGGTTATGTAATAGTTGAGAATAGTTGGACTGAAAAGCCATCAAGCGGAGAGACTGTTACTTTTAACTTGACATACATGAACGCATTTCTGTAGCGAGAGTGTTTATGTAGGAGTGCATTAAATCATTGCGAAATTTATGTGTATTATAATTATTTATAATTATTAGTTGTAAATTTTATATACTTCATCAAAAATATTTAAGCAACGAGAGTTGAAATGTTGATTTAAAATTCTGAGTTGCAATATTACATTGCAATGTTAATTCAAAATATTGCATTGCAATATTAAAGAGTATCATTAGAGTTAAAGTTTGAATACAAATATTGGCCAGAGATACTACCGTGTCTCTTGATTAACGTACATTATTAAGTTGCAGTATTAGATTGCTATAATCAATATCAGTATTACATTTTATTAATAAATTGCAGTCTGAAAGAGCATCATTATATAAAATATTAAATAACAATATTGTTTTACAATATTAATTTATATGAAATGTTCAATAACAGTGTTGAACAGCAATATTCAATAGCAGTATTGAATTTTAAAATAAAATTGCAATATTGACTTGCATTGTTCAATTACAATACACTCCTAGAGAGGATTATACAAAACAAATAATATTTAGGGTTAAAACAAATAAATTTTATTTATTTTGATTGCAAAATTACAAAGTTAAAACAAATAAATTTTATTTATTTTGATTGCAAAATTACATTGCAGTATTAAAGTGAAATATCGAAAGCAATATTAACTTAAAAAAGTTACTTGTAGTATTAGGGTGCAATACTATATTGTAATATGACATTGCAGTATTCAATTATAAAATTATTCTTTTTCCCTTATTGTATCTCGTCAGATACATTCATAATTTCAAATTAATTTTTCGCTTAACTAATATTTAACCATAAAAAAAATTTGTTTGCAGTAAATTTAAAATAAATTATTATAAACATTATTAAACCAAATAATTATATAAATTTCATTTATGAACAAATTCCAAAATGTAAAACACTTTTTTTAAACAAATTTTTACTTTTCTTTAATCTAAATAACAGAAATAATGTATCTATATCAAGTTTTTTCAATTATTTATTATGTTCAATATTGAACAGCAATTAGTCGAAACTGACTTTATCTTTTTCTCAGTGCAACATTATAATTAGCGGCAAAGTACCATAATTCAAAAATGATAAAAAAATTGGTTTCTAATATACATTAGTTTAGCAATTTGATGATGCAAATGGAGACTTGGTCGGCGCCGCGGCGTGTGAGGATACACCTGCCCTTGACCAGCACATTCGTCGAGTGCAAAACCCAGTCCCTTCTCATCCGTTTTCAAATACCTACATTTCACCGAGAGTATCAAGCAAGTGTTTCGCGTGGGCTTTTCATTCGTGTGAATCACAATCACGATCGCGCATAACACATACATGCACATTCACTCAGTCATTCCGCGTGAAGAATTTTACACCGCAGTATATATGTATATATATATATATATATACATACATAGGGTCAACAACTCCGGAAAAAGTTAATTCATAAACATTTTTCAAGCTGTGAAAAGCAACAGGAATTTAATGTCGATACATTAGTGAGGATCATCACATTATAATCTTCATGATGAACGCTTAAATGTAACGTCATTTCAATCAGACCATTTGACGATATAAATTATGATTTGACCGTTTTATAAATTTTTTTTTTGCTGTTATACTGAACATGCACTATTGAAGTGAATTTCGAGCGAGAAAGGATTCTACGGAAATTTTGATTTCATTTATGAAAATTGTAAAAGCTTTTTCTATTAAATATATTTGAGCGAAAATAAATGATAAAAGATGAATGGCAAGGTTTTACGTCAATGAATAGTAGTTTCAATTCGGGAATATTGAATTGTACACATATTCACCAGTCTGGTTAATAGATTGAATATATATAATGAAATTGCGAAAATATGATGATGCATTTGAAATTGAAGTGGAAACAAAAAAAGCCACACAATCACTTGTAATTAAATAATAAAAAGTAATTCAAATCTTGTCGTTTCATAATTAAAGTTTACTCTTTTTTCATTCATTCATACGAAAAATGTGCCAATTTATATATTTTGCGAATATTTCCTGCTTATTTTATTTCCTCTTTTTTTCTCATTGTCTTTTATTTCAATTCTTCTGAAGGTGTTCTGAAACATCGATATTCTTACACAGGAAGTACGTAATTATTTATGACTCATTATAAATACCCAGTGGTTGATCACAACCCAACCAATCGACAGCGATCGACATATCGATAAGATACTTCGGATAAGATTTATCGATTTTACTCCTAGTATATTTCATTTATTTTAATGAGAAATTGTTGAATAACTTTATAGTAAATATTTTTATACTTTTTTTTATTTTCCATGCAAGTATACATAGTTTTTTTTAAACTGAGGCATCTTGTCGCAAAATATATTTATTCCCATAAATTTAATAAGTGTAATTATCTAAAAAAGTAAATTCATTCCATTGAATATAATATTTTTATTAATGTCTCTCAAAACTCAGCCAATTAACATTTATATATTTTTTTTTATCAAATTTACATTTACATACAAATTATAATTTTTCAGTGTTTATTTAATTCGGTAATATTAGCCGTTATGTAATTATAGAACTAATTTCGAATTTATCACAATTTAAATATCCAAATTTCTTTTCCCGGAACAACGTTAATTAAGTCTTATTTGATTATCCAAACATTTTTGTTTTTTGTTAGTTTTAAATTTTAATTGGCGTGGCCTTATACATCGCAAAGACCTTCGCTTTCATGTAATGCAAGTAAAGTCGATTTCGCATTTATAATGAAAACCAAATTTCATAGAAATCTAACGCGATGTTCCTATAATTAAACTAATTTCGTGATATTTAAAGCTCAAAATCATTACATGAATAAAATATGCAGGTAATATAACTTTTCCTATTTGCAAAATTTTATCTCACAAACGCGAAGTTGAGCAACATTTTTATTTCATTTTTGTTATATTTTTCATTCAATTTCATTCAACTCAATTTAAGTTACGTTAATATGCAATATTTATGTTTCAAGGCTGAATAAAAATTATAGAGATTTAATTTAAAAATTATGCTCAAAGTTGTTATACTTTTATACAAGTTCCTTCCTTACAAACTATTCTTACATACTTTAAACTCTTTAAAAACTACTAAATAATTGTACTTATTTTTAAAAGTAGAATCAATGAGAATAGTATATTTTGAAAGTAGGGAGAAAAGTTGCTGATTCTAATTTCTCCCTACTTCTTTCTCTCTCGGCCTTCCTCCTCTTCCTCCTCTAGGCCTAGAGGAGGAAGTCATTTTTTAATACTTTATTTCGTCGGTCCTTACAAAACTATTCCATTTCAATATTTCCTATGTCTTCGTAAGGAACGTCGATTTAAAAAATAAAAATATTTTTTCGTTACTCGGGGAGGGAAATGCCATTTTCCTCCATAGGGAGATTTAGAAAAATGGCTTTTTTCACTCCCTCGTAACGAAAAATATAGTACGCAACATGGGAGATGATCGGAAAATCGTTTCCCTCGCGGTTACAAACCTCGCCTTCGGCTCGGCTTGTAAACTCCGCTCGGGAAAACGAATTCCCGATCTCATCTCCCTTGTTGCGTAATATACTATTGTCTCACACGTGTTTCGAAAACACGTCTTTTCTTCCCTCAAAAGTGGAACGAAAGGGGCACTTTCTCTCCCTCAGGAGGGAAAGTTTATATAACTTAGCCTACCAGAAAAATCGGATTTCAGATTTCACCTCCTTTGTTGCGTACGATATTTTTCGTTACGAGACATTGACATTTTCAAAAAAACTCCTGAGGGTGGAAAATGACACTTTTCCTTGACGATAAACTACTTTTCCTCGAGCAGGAGAGAATGTGCCACTTTCATTCCACTTTTGAGGTAAGAAAAAATGTGTTATCAATAAACATATTTTTAATTCATTGCGTACAATATTTTCGAAATTTCCTTATTGCGTACAATTTTTGAAAAGGAAGGAAAAATGTCATTTTCCGAAAAATTCTTTTAGGAAAAAAAATGCCACTTTTCCTCCCCCTTTTGAAAGAACAAAATGTATGTTTTTAATGCACATGTAAGAAAAAAGCTTTCTTTTATTTTATATATCTTGAATAAATAGAATCGTTCGATAAAGAATTCTGAACATTCTAAGATTGGAATGAAAACAGTAGGATTGTACAATGACGCACGTTGTAAGACACATGCTGGCAATCTTAATGCCCGCTTAGATTATTTATGAGCTCAACAACTGAATCTGAATATGATTTATAGAACACATTTGAGCAATTCCTTTCAGAGAAGCCGGCGTCTTTACATTGAGTTTGCAAAGCCGTGCATTGCTCGCTGCACGGCTGATCTCGGTTAATGTTAAGTTTCGAAGAAGCGTCGAATCGATGACCATGGCCACCGTGCGCTTGCTTCCGTGTTTTTCTGTTTTTTATGTGTACCGATCGAAACTTACTAACTTAACTATCCGCTGAGAAGATTCTTCGACTGGATGAATGACCGCAGTTCCGCTTTTCTTTAACTGCTTGAGGTTTCGGTTCAGCGGTAATAAAAGAACTGTCTCGCCGCAAAATAGGATACAATCAAGTCGAATCTATCCCTACAATGAAATAAATCGAATAGCCGTG
Source organism: Gryon sp. ZL-2020 (assembly GCA_022817425.1). Lineage (NCBI taxonomy): Eukaryota > Metazoa > Arthropoda > Insecta > Hymenoptera > Scelionidae > Gryon > Gryon sp. ZL-2020. The sequence continues at coordinate 18,549 of JABFPJ010002123.1, forward strand.
TCGCAGAAATACATTAAGGAAATAAAAATCCAAGTACTAACAATTTTAACCAAAAGGAAACACTTTTCGTTCAACTTGGAAAGAAATTGGATACTTTGAAAACTAGTCCAGAAGTCAGCTAGTAATGTAACAGTTGAAATAGATTAACATAATTTGATGCGGAATTAAATTTAATATTTGTGTATTGGTTTTAAATGAAAAATTCATTCTTAAAGTTTACTTAGTGAAGTTGAACAGTTATCATTTAATTGGAAAAAAAGTATTTTAATTATAATTCAGTTTATGAGTTTTTTTAATCCTTGAAAAGCATGATTCCATCTCATAAAACACATATTATCTTTTTACTTCAAATTTAACTGCAAACCATTGATGATTACTTGATTTTATTATTATGCAGGAATCATTATTTCTCTAAGAACATATACATTTTATTTCATGGAACTCAATTGTGTACTTCGTGGAAGTACATTTGAAAGAGAATATCGAAGTTGAATGAAAAAGAACTTAAAAAGAGGCAAAAAACGTTCGCTTATTAATAACAGAATCTTATTTTCGTGATTGAAACTGAAGTATAAATGAATCTTTCACACGAAGTCCTTCATCACAATCAATAGCGATTGCTAACAGTTTATAAAAATGGCTTTTTACAAAAGTGCACACTTGAGGAAACCAAAATGAAATCAATAAAGTTTACACGACGAATGAATTATGTAAGTTAAATAACAATGTTATGGAAAAGATATTATTTTCAAAGTTCAGAAGAAATCAATTTTTAAAACAAATTAATTTGATTTAATTGGATTTATTTTTTAAGAGTAAGTGCTCCGTAAATGTAAATACGTAAACATTTTAATTATTTAATGAGTAACTGATTTCCTTTTTTCGTCAAAAAAGTGAAAGTTAAATACATTTTATCAAAATGTTAATTGTTTACAAAAAACCTACTTTTTTACAACAAAATTAATTTTGTAAGTTACAAATAGTCACTTTTTACGAATCTAATACACAGTAAAAAAAAATTCTTCAATTCTTACACGCTGGTGTTAGTAATTTACACTCTCGATGTACATAAGAGTAAAAAGAAAAAAGAAATATAAACGTACACTTTTTGATCTTTTTATTTCACTTTGACCTGTGATGAAGATACTCGTCAAGGTATATCACACTTTTTTTACATTTAAAATTAATTGAAGTTACACTGTAACGTGTATTGCCCCTACACTTTAAAGTGTAATTTCATTTTGAAATGTATCAAAATTACACTTTAAAGTGTATATAAGTTACACTTTAAAGAGTATTGCGATTACACTGTGCAGTGTCATTTCATTCTCAGATTTTCTAAAGTTAGACTTGTCAGTGAAATAAATTTTAAATTTACACTATACACACAGGGAAATTTGTTGGAATAATTACTATAGTTTACAGCAACGAGGACACATCAAGCATGTTTTTAAATTTATTCCTGCAACTATGGGAAAATTACTTCAATAAACTAACGGATACTTTGGAGATTCTTAAAATAAGTAATAGAAAATACGTTACATTTTTCCTATAGTTGTAGGAATAAAGCTGAAAACATGTTTGATGTATCCTCGTTGCTGCAAACTATAGTAATTCATGGAAAATAAAAAAACAGCGCCAAGTACAAAGTTTAATCTCATAGAAAGAACACAAACTAAATACCAAGTACTACATGCGAAATTAATATTTAGTTTTGTTAGTTCTAATCAAACCATCAATTTCGTTAGCTGTATTAGTTTTCCTTAGTGTTCTTAGTTTTCTTAGTCTAATAAGCATCAAATCTTCAAATACTTGGCTGTGAGCTTTTAATATAGTCACAGCCAAGTATTTGAAAATTTGGTTTTGATTCTTTTTGGTAGTGCCAAAAAAAACCTAGAATCTTGTAAAAGAATAAGAGAAGTAGTGTCTCGCTTTGTACTTGGCGCGAGACACTACCATGTCTCTTGATTATTCCAAAAAAATTTCCTGTGTGTACAGTGTATTTAAATTACACTTCGCCGTGTAATCAACTAGACATTTAGAATTAAAATATCTAATCTATGATTTCATAAGAACTGAAGTTTCACTATAAATAGTGTAACTATTCAAGTGTATTAATTAATAAATGAATTATATATATATATAAATGTTAATTATAAATAGTATATTACTTAACTAGTGAAGTCTGCAGAGGCTTTTCCCACGAGTGAGAAAGATGGCATCACGAGCGAAGCGAGTGATGCCATTCTCACGAGTGAGAAAGCCTCTGCTTGCTTCAGTAGTTGAGTACGATATTTTTCCTTACGACAGTGGGAAAAGTAACTACTTTTACCACTCGTGTAAGGAAAATATTTATTTTAATATCAATACACTTACAAATGATCGTTTTAATTCAAAAATATGTTCCTCTACATGGAAATCGTTTCGTTTAAATGTAAAACGAATCATCTATTATGAAAATTTTATTCCATTATATCTCAAAAAAAAATATGTTATGATTTAGAGGATATTCCTTTAGTGAAAAAACGAAAAATGTTTTCAATGAAAAAGAATCGTTTAAATTCAAGATTTTTTGCTTGCGCAGACGTCTTACGCCACGAATTTTAA
>JABFPJ010002124.1:0-21148 GCA_022817425.1 Gryon sp. ZL-2020
ATACTTGCCTCATGTGGGTCTAATGTGGCCCAGATCAGAAAAACTGAGAACGGGTTTTGTTAAGGCTATCCTTATCATGGCCATACGCTAGGTGTGGCATGCCTCATCAAATTTTTACTAGGGAAGCAATATCCAAAGTAAAGGATTATTACACCGATGCGAAGGAAGTTGAAAATATTGAAAAGCACAAAGAATACCACTGAAATACCACCAGTCAAAAGATGTTTCGCTTCTACTTCAAGTGTTTTCGTACTTTCAAAAGTCCAGATTACAATATAGTTCGTCAAGTTTTTTTTTAAGTTTGTTAACATTTTGTTGAGATTTATGGTAAAATTAAATTGTTCGACCTGGTAGTATACAATTTTTGCAATCAGAAATCAAAATCAATATTTAATTATATTGAAATTATATCCAATCAGTTTCCACTTTCACTGTTAAGTATAATTTGTGTAAAAATCCAGATGAGTAGACATTATAGCAAAAAATCGTTATAGATTAGTAAAGTGACAAACATAGATAGTCATATTTATTTTCTCTAAAATAAGGAAATCGACTAATATAAATAGTAAATTTGATTATCTATTATGCTTAATGTATAGAATGTTATGAGTTAATTTAGCAGTTAATTTTAAGTTCAAAAAATGTTCATTATATTATAATTACAAAATAATGTTTGAAATTGAGAAAAAATATGGTAAAAAATATATTGATAAAATATATCGCGCGGTTGTCGGTATTAAAGTTGCCTGTGATCAGTATGAGCACAATCCGTTTCGCAAAAGCTGAAGTCTAGTGGAGAGCTTATGCAGACAGTGCCACCTAGTAGTCACGCAGGTCCATAATGGAAGGATGAAAACGTCGAACTACGCTTTCCATCGTACGAGATGGCGCAAGCGTAGTTTCGATAATCAATGTTATTTTCTGTCCCGCGTATACGTTAAAACGGTCGGAAATGTAATAAAAATAGACACAATCAAATGAACTAAAGCCCATTGAATCATGTAACTGAAATACAATTACAACTCTTTCAAACATAAAATGACGTTATTTCATACAGATGACTTTTACATGAGTAGTGTTATTGAATTGTATTGATTAGTTAAATTGAATAATCCTTCTATATTTTTTACCTTCAAAAAAAGCTTGAATTTTTATATTGCTGTTGTAAAAAAAATGTTTCATTTCCTATTTTTGTTTGCCAAACAATTGCATATATGTCAGCTTATAGCTTTTATTTTGTCCTCTCTTTCTAAAGAATGTTACAAAAAAAGAAGTAAAAACATTTTGCTGAATAAATGAAGGGCATAAATTAAATTTCCCTGTGGTTTCTATTATCTTGGCCTTTTTTACTTATATAGTAAAAAAGAAGAACGAGAGGGACAAAACTCTAGATCATTAAACACATTACAAATGACCGCAGCGGAAATTTCTCTAAATCTTTCCGGAGGTCTTACGTCCCATAGGTGTAATAAGAAGTGGCAAAAAAGTTGAATGAGCAAAAAAGTCGAAATAAAATCACAGAGAAGTTCAAAAACAGTTCACGTAATCACACAGACGTGATAATCTCAAACTAAATAACGCCCAATGGATGTCTTACTGGGTACTGGATGGAACATCAGATTTGCGCATCTGCATTTTTCATAAAATGGTGTGCAGCTGTGTAAGAGGTAAAAGAGTATGACGGGGGGCGAGAAGGTGGGAGGGGGTGGGAGGACTAAAAGGACGGGTGGGTGGGGTTGGAAAAGAGCGAGTGGACCACATCTAAGCGAGAAGCATTAGAGTCACGAGTCAGATGGCCGTTAAAGTGGTAATCCTGTGCGAAGTCCTGCCACCAAAAGGAATGACAAAAAGGCGTGCGTACTCGCGACAAATAAGCGCTGATTTAATTTTAGGCCGACTGGCTCGTGCCAGTCTAAAAACGACAGCGCAGATTAGTTTGAATGCCGGCATGGCTTTGCGTCGAGAATAGTTATAAATTAATCCTGGATGCTCAGAGGACAGATTCTGTCTGTTAAATAAAAACTTGCTACATGGCGATGGCAGAAAGTAAAGCGATCTAATACACTGTGCGGTCGACCGTAATTGTATTTGTAACGAATATACTTCGTGTCCAAAAAAATTGGCAGATTTAATTAAAAGATTTGTGTTATTTTTTTTCTTTTGCAATTTACATTTTTGCAGTTTTTTTCAAATTGTAAAATTCGGCTGACTCTTTTTTGCGTGGATATGATAAACTGGAAACGATTTTAAAACTGTTGGAAAGAGTGTCTTTAAATGTTTTATTTTAAATAAAAAACTTGAAAATGTTTTCATTTAATTGAATTATTGATTTTAATGTTATAAATGTAAATAATGAATGAAGTAGCATGCATTGGTAAAAATAAATTTAGTAACAAAAAACTGTTAGGATAAAATAATTGTTAACAAATGAAAAAGAAAAATTATTATTCTTTAAAATTAATCTTTTAATATTTTTATTGCATTACACGCTTTTCATTTATATAAATGTTAATTCAGTCACCGAAATTCAATTACATAAGAGTAATTATTACCATTACAAGGTGACTTATGAAATAATAATTTAAATGAAACGGTGTTGAAAATTATCCTTCAGCTTATATTAACTGAAGCGGTTAAACAGATGAAATAAAAAATTAAAAAACAATATGACCGAAACGATTATTATTTTTCCATGCATGAATTTTGTATCTTTTTTTAATGTTAAGAACATTACATGATAAAATTGTTCACTAGATTACTAAAATACCTATAAAAAATTAAAGCATAAAAAATTGAATATCGTATAATAAAATAATTGCATAAACATTTTGTCTTATTATAAATACAAACCATTAAAAAATCAAATGTAATTAATTTAAAAAAATATATACAGAAGGTCATTTTTTTTATAATAAACTTTGCATTAATATTAGTTATGAATATTTATAAAATCCATCAGGTTTTTTTCGTTTTAATATTACATTTTGCTGGCATTTCAATACATAAAAATCGTTCACAATTTTACTTATCTGAATATTATTCATGCAGAACAAATTTCGTTGAATTTTGTTCGGCGTTGCTCATAAAGTTTTATACTAAATGTACACATTCATGAATAAAAAACAATTCTCTAATTGTATAATTTTGTTTTTCAAAATATTTTTATCAAGAATACATATATTCGTTAATTTTTCGGGCAAAAATATTACGACAAACAAATCATTTATTTTATAAATGAAATATTGTGTGTTCTTCAGTGATTACTTTATTTCATATTTTGTACAGACTTCACAACTTAAAATGTTTATTAAACCTCGAGAGCAACCTGCTAAGTTTTTAATATTTAAACTGCGTTTAAAGCACATTACAAATCTAAAGACAGAAAATTATTGTTTTTGACTTGAGAATGTCTGTTTGTTATGTTTGAATAAAAAATTCATACATTCTAGTATTTATTTGCCGTTTGTTATAATTTAAACAGAAAATAATAATACACTTTAATTTTAATATTTTATGCCGTAGTTTTCATAACGACCTAATAAAAAATAAAAAATATTATCATAATAAGAAATGTGCTAATAATGTATACTTCCTTTTATATACTGTCATTTATTATTTTTTGTATAAGTACTGTACAACATAATGGCAAAAAAAAATTATCTTCAGTTTGTTATGCGGTAACTTTATGAATATTTTTTCTCCGTACATTACTGTATTGTTAACAGTTATTAACCCGGCTTGATTATAAACCTCCGGTATAATAATATCTCGATGGAGGATGTCACGCGGCAACATTATACATCCCTATTTTTATTGGCAACGCTCGTCCGTTGAATGAATTATAAGAAAAATGTTGTAAAGTAAATAAAAAAAATTATCTTGTTTAAAACTGTTCAATTAACAATGATTTAATTGTTTTAATTATTTGATTTATTTTAACGCTTTCATATTTTTATTTAATTAATCATACTTTGCAAATTAATTAGAAAGCAAAATTTACGATGGAGTAAACGAAATTTATCTAATTATGTGGGTGTGGTACAACACCCCAATATTCTTTTATAGGCATAATATCAAGGAGATGAATAATGCATGAGAAAAGTACCTTTGACTAATGTGTTATGAAATTTCAAGATTTAATTAACTAACTTTTATGAAAACGTAAATTATTTATAATAAACGCAATATAACAGGAATACTAATTCTAATTAGCTTATCTGTTTTTGATAATTATTTTAATTAAAATATATCTAAACTTTTAAATATAATACTTGTATATTTTTTAAAATATGTTTATAATAAATGAAACGTTGTGTGATATTTTTTGGAGGGGGGGATATATTAATTTTGTAAATTAATTTTGTTAAGTAGAGAGTATAAATAATTAGTTTATGAAAGTTGAAAGAAAGTGTTCTTCTCTAATCTTTTGATTTACCGAGACAAAATGTCGGAGGGAAACCTGTACTGTGTCCGACCAAACCTTATGTCGCTCTCCTTCCGAGTTACGTCATGTGTCATTCATACGGAAAATTTAATTTGATGGTGCGTTTTGTTGAATCCTTTTTACGATGTTTGATGGATTCATCTTTATTAGTTCTAAGTGATATTTAGTCACTTGAAAATTCAATAAAACCTTCTACATTTATATTTGCATCTTTAATTTGACATTATAACATAAATCAATCAATGTATTTTTACAACATACATATTTAATTCTTAAATATGTTTAAGCAAAAGACAAAGTAATATATTATAACTATATTATATATTACAAATAAATTATAAATTGCATAATTTTTCGAAAAGTTCAACAAAGTAGTTTTCTTAAACATTAAAGAACGAATTATGTTGTGCGCAGAATATGAACTTAAAGATTTTTAACGAATCTATAATTATACACAAAATTTGTTCTCGCATCGATCAAAGGGATTATGTCAAGTTTTCTTCATGCGCCAATAATTGTGCACTCAGTGCTCGCACTTTCATGCAAATGTTCCCAATTCTTCTTCTTTCACTTCTTTTTCTTTTGCGAATCTTCATTCATTGGTCGATGGTTCAGCAAACTTTTCACCAAAGACGATGTTTGTGTCGAATTTGTGACAGAGCTTTGGGATACCTTTCTATTATTGTTCGGGGTATTGTTTCGAAGGGGAAATAAAAAAAAGGAGCTCGTGAAATTGAATTACGTTGAAGCTTGAGAACAAAAAAGTTTTAGGTCAATAATGCAATCGCAGTAAAGTTGGAGTGTGCCTTGGTGTTACATGGCTTTGAGTGCACAACTGCGATGAGCTGTGTTGAATAGTTATGCGTAAGATCCTACGAGGAGCGCAAATTAAATCAGAAATAACTCGATTGAGCGGTATATGGATTCACACATACATATGGGGCTTTGTTGTGTTTGATATTAATGGCTAGCGACATACTCTGGCGTGGCGTCAAAACTTTTTACAAGGTCGTCCTACGGGAAAAGAAACTGCCTTTATAAGTTTACCGATCTAATGCATACTATTCAGACATTTGAATTATTAGGTTGTTTTTGTAGTTTATGTCGCCGTAGCGACAAATATTACAATTGTCCTTTCTTACGCAGGTAAAATATCGACAATTCAATGAAAGGTTTATTGCATAGAAAAAAATTTATCTAAGAAAAATATTTGATTCTATATATTGCGTTTTTTTATATTGAATTAAATTTTATTTGAGTAAATTGAAGTAAAAATGTATTTGATTTTTCATTTTTGGTATATATATATGTTTTTGGGGAAATTTTAATCATTTATAGACTTCATTTAAATGCAAAATTTCATTTATTTATTGAATTGATGGTAAAAAATATGAATGTAAATTTTACTAAAACATAAATTTGCTTTACATTGAGTTTCGTGAAAAGCAGAAAAAGTATAAACGTAAATTTAAAAGTTCACGCTGATTTAAATTTCATCAAATGAAAATATAACAATTTTATTGACATTACTGTGATACGTGTATTCAAAGAACATGTTTCTGAAAAAATTTCGTTCAAATTTTATTACTGACAAAACATGCAAGTATCCTATAAGGATTATGTGCCTTGAAATTTAGTTCCAGCTAAAATATCTAAATCAATTTAGAATAAAATTTTAACTTGAGATATAAATTTTATTTTCCGACTTCTCTAATTTTATTTAAAAATGGTTAATCAATATCTAATAAAAATATATGAAAACTTTATACTTTATTCGTATGTACTTTTCTTCGAAAACTTCATTTATTATGCAGCTATTAAAATAATTTATATTCTCAAAGAGTGTTAATATCGATCACAACTTTCCGATAATTTCATAAATAATGTTTGATTCCTTTGGCCCACGTAATTGCGTAGTGGATTTTAAGTTAACCAAAGTTTCAAAGGTTTGGAGGTCCATAATAAAATTTGGCTCTTAAAAAGTTTTTAATGGGAAACTCCGTAAATGAGGGCGAAAAAAGGGAAGAAGAGAAATTGTTTTCATAAGTTTTGTGACTGGATGCACGATATTAGTTTTGGCTAGTATCTTGAATCATTTGAATAAATATTGGCGGTTTGAGGTTAATAAAATGGAGTTTGTGGTTTGTCTTTGGATACAAGTTATATCATAAAACGTACATATTTGAATCTATGTTTAAATTATATTTAGTCGCTGATTATATTTTAAATGCATTCAATTTGAATTTTCCTTTTTTTACATTTTTTCTCTTGTATAATATTAATATTAAGAGCATAATATTTAATAATGTATAAAAAGTAAATATAAGATTATTAAAATGTATATTTTCGTTTGTTTTAGGTACGTGTATTTATTGTATAAATACATCAAGTTCATTTTAAGGTAAGAATAATATGCAAGATTTATACATTTACATGTGGGTGTAAAAGTGCAGATATAAAATATTCCCATCGCACGGGTGCAAAAATCTTTTTATGGACGTGTATTCAGAAGATAAGATAAAATCCTATACTATTTCTTAAATTTAAACAATTAACAATTCCTTAACATAAGCAAATACATGATTCAAAGCATTTGCTTATTAATGAGTAAATTTACTGTAGGTCAATAAGAAGTACATTACTTTAAAGAAATTATATAACCTTGCATCATTTTAATAAAGTATGCCTGTAATAAATTACTCTTTAAAGCGACAAAAAACTTAATACAATATAATAAAATAAGCTTGATTAAAATATCCATTAGTATCATCTAACATGTAAATTGTTCATCACTTTTACTTTAAGATTGTGTTTTTATGCATTCAATTTACTAACCCAAACAGATTATGTATCATTAAAAGTTAACTTCTGATGTAATCTGCGACATAGTCACATCCCAGTTGCTTTAATGCCATAGTCTTATCTCTTCATTATCCTGACCCACTACGTTAACTCCTTGGTGTAAGATTGACCAAAAGCAGTGCGCGTCGTCCATTCAGAGCAACCTCATCCATTATTCGTGAGCTTTCGTCTTGTCAGGTTTCAGTACTTGATATCGGCATAACCTTCGAAATTATTCATTCTACCATATCGACAGTCGTGTGACTGGTAATTTATATTTCAACGATTGCATCTGCTCCGCGGCAATATAGTGCGCCTTTACGGTAACTCAAGCTCTGTATCTCTTTGAAATTCCATAAGAGTGTGGAATTACGGGTTTCTCGCGCGATGTTACGGTCCCGACGGATAGCAAGCCGCACTTAACTATTTGACTTTACTTTTGGCAACCTTAATGGAATAAACTTCTAGACCCAGGACACGACTTCTTTTTCTTTTTCACCCCTTTTTCTCGTCCTTCTTCGCCAGTCACCTGATCCGATTGCGTCAACAAAATTTCTCCCCCTTGCTTTTTTGACATTAGGCTATAGCTATTGGTATGCGACACCCGTGACGAGTGTTCGTGGCAGGCTCTGTTATTTCGCGAAACGGATCTATTTCGAGAGGGGTGGCCTGACCCAAAGTGATATGTACCACGCGTACAGTGGCGCGCAAAATGACAGAGATAACGCGATACAAGGGGACGAAGATAAAAGAGCCAAGTAAGGGTGCGCAGGCCGTTTATTTGCCGACGGTCCGAAATTCGCTGCCAAAACGGGCTCTACATGTACTTTCCATTTGCTCGCTTTGTTTCCTTTTTCTCGGATGTAGCTACTCTCGGGAAAAATAGAATCATGCTTTGAATTGCTAAGGATAATGTTATATCTACTTGCGTTTGCCAAATTCATGCCATGCTCAAGTATACTAATGAGAAATTAGAACATCTTGATGACGGTAATGGACTTTCATTGATTCTTATGCACAAATTATTGTGTCATTTTGAAATAATATTTGTATTTGGTTGAATTCGAAATTGTTTTGTAACTTGATTTTAATGCAAAAATATAGGGGACCTTTTTCTTACACTGATCACTATGTCCCTCTGCATATTATAACCCACGTAATCTCAGGGGAGACCGACTTTCTCTATCTCTCTAATGCGATTTGAGCGTTTTTCGCATCTTCGTTTTTTCCTAGGATTGCTGCTATTTTTCTTGATTATTTTCACAATCAAATTTATAAAGATTTATTGAATTTCAGTGACGCAGTTCATGCATTCTTGAAGATCCAAATAATTATCGCTATATTTCACTTTATATCTTTATAAATATCCTGATCCTTATACATAAATAATATGAAACTTTCTGCAGTTGAGTGTATACATTTGAATCGATGACCTTGGTGAAAATGTGATGAATGAATTTGAAAATTCGTAGACTTCTGGTTAAATTATGATGTTTATTAATTAGAATATACTTGATATTAGTTTTTATGAATAGGTTATAAGTAAAGCAAAATAATATTGGCATGCGACTGTGATCCTTGCTAGGTATAATATATTTATAGAATTTATATGTATAAACTTTTTATTTGTGGGAAAGAATGAATGAAATAAAAATAAACAAAAGATTAAAAATAAATAAAAGAAAAAAATTGTTTACACTTTTTTACTAAATAAAAAAAACTTGATACTATATTCAATATCTGTATGATTCATACAATATTAAATCTTCATGTCCAATATAAATTTTTTTTCCCTCTGGAGATTTAAATTATTTAATATTTTAATGTCACCGATAAGGGATATAGATACGTTTTTAAATAACAACTTATTGACTTGGAAGTAAAATGCTATAACATTTGAAAGTTTTATAAAGAATTCTAACGATAAACTACTAACGTTAAAATGGAAAATATATGCATATTTAAAATTAATTCTACAATAATTTGTCTGGTCAAACGATATGCCTCAATAATAAAAGACTGTCTTGGCGTATGTATGAGAACAAATAAAAAATGCAAAATTAATAAAGTATATATACTCAATGTTATATTTATGTTAAAAATCTATACAAAAAAAGTTACTAAAAGATGATGAAAATTTAAAACATAAAATATTTACAAATGAAGGGTTGAAAAATATTCTGAACGTATATTCTGAACTTAGAGCGACGTAGAATTTAAATTCAATGCATGGATGTTTTTGACAGTTGCCAAAACGAGATTAGCCTGGCGTATTATTTTGCTTTTTCGACTAAGTGTTTGACTTTGGTGCGTCAGCTGTCAATGGTCGATGTAACGCGACCGAAAAAGTAATGTCGCTGATGTCGAGGAATGATTGGTGCCAGGTACAGAAGTTCATTTTCATCGGAAATATACGTCACGATTTCTCGAAGCTTTCATTTCACCTTTGTAAGACACTTTTTCCGGAACATTGCGTCGACAATCGTATTTTCTATTCCCCATTCTCTGTTACATTCGATTCTTTCAATCTGGTCGCCTCGTATACAGGAATCTCTATCGCAAGGGATTGAAAATATCGCGCATTGGAATCGAAATTTAGAGTAGCTGTGAAAATGCAATATACGCCCAAGGGAATTAAGCTATTCATACATCTTTTTACCTGTTCATCACTTTAAATGTAATGAATTCAAATAGCGAATGTAATATTAAGGACAAAAAAAATTCAAAGCTAAAATACATACACATTAAATAAAATGTAAGTAACTAAAAATTATAAATAAACCAGTTGATATCAAATATTTTAATCCAATATTTTTTGAAAAAAAAATCGATATAAAAAAATTGATATCTCTCAGGTTGACTTTCATTTTCTAACATTTAACACGAACAGTCGGAGGATTTTCTAATAGCCGCCAACCGGAATTGTACGTTTATATTTCAACGATTGACTTTCTAAGCGTCATGCAAATCGTGAAGTTGTGTGAAAACGACGTACAGCAAGACACTTATCGAATCATGTTTTAATAACTTTCAACGCGTAGCTATTGAATTATGTCGTCCGAAGTCCATAAAGCAAACGTCGGTTAAATAATAATACAGTTTCTGTCAGTCGACTCACGTCTCGAACTTTATTGGAATCGGTTCCGTCACCTTCGCGCATTTCTCAAGATGTAACCGAATGGGGAGAAAAAGGGCGAAACAAGGAAGAAGATAACACCCGGGATATTCCGACGTTCTTTTTATCGACAAAAAAAGTTTCTCTTTCTAACACGAGACAAATAGGAATAAAGGATATTAATCTGTCTGACTACCTGTAACTATTATATTACTTCAGCGAGAAAAATTTTGCGCCAGCACATAATGTTTTATTTCGACTTCGCGTCACGTTATATATCACATTAGGTGTCTATTAGTTCTTAGCGGGTAGTAACGTCACCGAGGCCAGATGCCGTCTGACGTTAAGCTATTATGCTTGATGCTTTTTTCAAAATTTACTCCAAAATCATCAAATGCTTTGTTAAATTACATTGTGCTTTGAGCTTTCTTTGTGGACTTAATGTCTTACATGGAATACTACTTTTTTTGTTGAAATACTATAACGTTCTCAGCGTCTATTCCATAATATTAATCATTTTTTTCAGCTTATTAAATTTGTTTGTCTGACTTTATAATAATACTCCACTGTATTCTTTCTATTGAATGAAAAGATATGAAAAAGTTGGGAAATCATTTTAAGAAACGTGAATAAAAATAAGCATTTCGATTGTTTCGGATATTTTCGTCAAAAAATAACTTAAATTTCATAGAGAAAAAAGAGAAAAAGTACAGAAAAGAACTGTTTTTATTATTAAAAGAGTTTTTAACAAGCGATGGAAATAAAAGAACGGAAGAGTGCAAAAATGGGAACAATTTAAAAAAAGATTGTGTCTTATTTCAATTGTCTGAAAACTGATTCGTTTATCAATATTGTATAGCATATTATATACTGAACAATTATTTGTTGATGTTGGAAAATAAATATTAGATGGTGTATTTTAGAAAAGCCAGTACACGCATTAAGATTTCAACAGTCGAATTCTGATGAAAACCCCCATTTACCTCTCTTTTTGCACATAAGCACGGAAACAGGCGGATCAATAGTCTGCAATTGATGGAAATGTTGAATTAATAATTAGAAGCGCTTTTTAAAAAATCTTTATCTTTTATATCGAAATTTTTCATGGAATAAAGCTCTGATGTGATTCTCATGACAGACACACACCGTTACGATACAACCAAATCACATCCATCGCAGTCTTGTCGCTTCCATGCATTCCGATGCACCGTAACCTAAAACCCATTCAACACGAAACCATCAAACATGTCATCGTCTAACGTTAACAACGCCAACTGCACCTTACATAGCGTCTGTTTTAGCATAGAAATCCCGATGCGAACTCAGAATTCAACAGAGAAGTTTATATTTACGTAAATCCTATCAGACAAACTAAAAAGTTAATTAATTTGTTATTTGAAATTATATTAGATAATAAAGTACTCTTTTATCTACAATTTTTATTACTCGATATTATACTTCCCATAATTACGTTATCTAGTCACTCTCCAATTTACCGATTGTTATCCAGTTAACTGTTAAACAACTTTCTTAATATCCTGTGAAAATCTTATTTTCAATTTTTTGATCTTAAAAAACTTCATAAAAATGAAATAACTTGGACCAGTATTTTGATTCGAGTATAAGATGGGTATGCATACTTGGATGACTGTTACGTAATTAAAATTCGAAAGAAGTAACGAAGTTTATATCGGTGAAATTATATCGAAATTGTATTCGTTCACCTGGCAAGTTTATCTCGCACAAGCGTTTGGTACTTGGCGCGTGATGCAAGCCCCAGCAAGGGTTAGAATATCGTGAACACAAGCAATGGGTTGAGGGGCGGGGGGGGGGGTGGTAGGAAAGGGTAGGATCGCGGGGGCGTGGGAGAGCCAATCCATCAGAAGGATCCGGTTCTGGCTGCCACGGGCAGACCGTCGCCCCAGGCGCGCCGCCAACTTTAACCACCGCACACTGCCTAGGTAACAGCATCGCCCTTTCGAAACTTCGGGATGCAGCGCGCACTGCATGTTTTCTCCTTCTCTCTCTCTCTCTTTTCAATCTATCGTCCTCCTTTTTTCGACAGTCAAACGCAGATGCATCACCTCCGGTCTACCTATTAATGTTTTCTGCAGTTGAATTACGATGTCGGCGCCACCCGTATTATTATACGAAAAACGCACTTGAGAATATAGCTAATAATGACTTGGAAAGACGAGCAATTTCAAAATGCTTTAATTTTCAAGTGGTATGCTGCAATCAACGAGATCGTAAAAGGGATCTGCATTTTTTTTTTATTTTTTTGCAAATAGGGATTGAAAAATGTCTCTTGCTGTGTATTTTTTGTTTTATATATATGAAAAGCCACGGTTTTTATAATATAAATATTTACGTTTGTACAGTAAATATACAGCATAACGTAGAGAAACAATATTTTTGTTTTATAAACTGATTAGATTATATCTGAATTATTATGTGTGCAACGGGATATCATAAATCGAATATAAAATATGAATATTACAATTTTGTTATACATCTGATAGAAATTGTATTATTTAATTAAATTAAAAAAGCTTTTTACTTGAATTTTCTGTGTAATTTTTAAATCATCTTCTGAATTGTTATAAATAATGGAATGTGTTGTAAAACAGATACAATAGTCTTTTGATTCATTCAGTATGTTTGTAGTAAAATACAGTAGTAAAAATAGGATTATTTACTGATAAATTTACCTATTCGTAAATGCTTGCTGAAGCGGGAATTAGGTCAGGATTTTATGCGCATTTTATATTCACTGTTATATACCCATTAATGAAGTTGTAATATTGGTCAGCTAAATGTAAACTTCTAAAATACATTCAACAACGACACAGAAATTATACTGCAAACTTTTTTATAGTTTATAATTTTCAAAAGATAATATCTATATAATTTTTTCAGGTGGAAATATATTATTCAATTATAACATTAAGCGTATGATACTGTTTAAATATAGAAAAAAAATGATTATTAATAATGGAATATCTGATTCAATATTGGTCAATAAATTTAAAATAATATAATTGCTATTGAACATATTTAGGGATTCGATTTTAATATCAATTATCGATGAATTTGTGATGAATTTGTATAATAAAAAAGATTTCATTGCAAAAATCTAGTTAAAATTGTGTCAAAATAATGCTAAGTGACTGATTTTGAGGAATTAAATTCCTTAATTAATCAATTTATCTTGCGTACATTAACTTGCAAGCAAAAGTTAAATATCTGAAATCAAGATGTTCAAGTTCCTTGCGAAATTAACAGACGAAAGTCTTGAAGTTTTAATTAGTGCTAAATCATATTGTTAAAAATGTCAGCTATGAAATAAGTACATTAAATATGTGATCAGTTTTTTAAACAGAATATATTGTTAATTTATTAACAGTAAGACATGATGGTAACTTCATATCTCAAAATCTATGAACTTGCTGTCAGGATCTCGAAAAGAACAGATGTTGCATTAGAGTCATGTGGTGTAAATCAAATGGAGCTCGGATTTCAGGGATCAAAATATTTGACTGACACTCCATTTCATTTCGATTTTCATTATTCACAGAAAAATTCGTATTTATGAAATAAATGATATATGCATATAGTATTTATTATCTCTATTTCAGGTATATTCTGGAAAAAAGTCTCTTCACTAAATATATAATTCATTTATAGACATATTGCGTTCTTAATTAATCCAATAAGCGCAGAACAGATTCGCAGACACAACATGACGGAAGATTAACTTTTTCATTGTATTATCCTAATCTTCACAGATGCTCCTATTTATTTTCATTTGGATTGAATTCATACAATTTTTTGTAATTAGTTGGAAATTTGTCAAGATGTTGGCTAAGTTTTAATAAACATTACTTATTAATAAAGATATCACAGAACTGGATAATACAATTTTGCAAATGAAGGTTGGTAAGCGACCGCCACTGAGTAATATCTGGTGCAAAGCTTGAGCGTAACTTTATGAGATCCCAGCAATGATTAATAATTCTCGTCTTCCTCTCCTTCTCATTTCTCATTTCGGCATCTTAGGTATCTATTCGCTTGAGTTTGTACACCTTTCCTACAACAACGCGAGTGTACGCTCTTTCTCTCTTTGTCTCTCTCGCTCTTAGATTAGTCTTCTCTTTCTCTCTCTCTCAGTCTCGTTATTTCGCCACTGGTATCTATTCCTTTGCGCGAAACCAAGGAATATTAATTCCAACGTAAGCCGCAAAGTAGTCCTTTACGAAAGGTAACTATCAATGCAGGGCTTCGAAGGGAACTCGAATTATCATCTTTTGCTCGCGCGCCGGTAAGTAACCGAGATTTTGCGAAATTGTATAAAGTAAATAGACCGCGCTCGCGCTCGTCCGCCGTCGTCAATGCCTTTCAACGTTATATGAAAATGTATTTGTCGTTATTTCGTTTACGAAAATACGACGATGCAAGGGTGTGGGGAGGGGACGAAACACTTTTCCGCCGGCAAAGATGTCGACGAAGAACGACTTTGGTTCACAAGATCGTGCGACGTTTTTCGTCGCGACACAAGCAAATAGTCATTTTGAAAGTAAATTTTGCGAGGGAGCGGCCTAATAGATTTAGTCCCGGCTTAGCAAGTCTCAAAGGTATTATTTTGTGAGAGACAAATTTTTTGACGCGAACTAAAGGAGGATCATTAAGACGCGCGATTCCTTTGAATTCATCTTGACAGATATCAAAACACAAGCATACTTTCTTTTCTAATGTTTGCAAGTAAACAGTCATTATGCTAAAGGGAATTTCGTAAAGGGATGCTAGTAAGTAATTTTGTAGACTGTAATTCACTCGAAGGACTCTTCGGAATGAACATGAAGTAACTTACGAATTGATGCACCGTGTTTTCACGTAATAATAAATTCATTCTGAGAAAAGATTTTTTTATTATATATAGAAAAAAGGTATTTTTCCAGCAATGAAATGTCGCTTTGATTGAATATATTAAATATTCAATATATTCTTTAAAAATGTGATTGAGTGAAAATTACAGTTCCAATATAGATTAGTGGAATTTCAAGCAAACTTTATCTGCAAAATATAATATTACACTGACAATCATAGATCTTGAATTTTTT
Organism: Gryon sp. ZL-2020; assembly: GCA_022817425.1. Classification (NCBI taxonomy): domain Eukaryota; kingdom Metazoa; phylum Arthropoda; class Insecta; order Hymenoptera; family Scelionidae; genus Gryon; species Gryon sp. ZL-2020. Next base: position 15,521 of record JABFPJ010002124.1, read on the forward strand.
CTTTTTTTAATAGCATTCATTCCATCGGCAAAAAATCATCAATTTTGCTGTGAAAAACAGTAAAAATGAAAGTTGTTTTAGTAAACATTTACGTTATTTTCTTCATAAATTATTGTTTTTAACAGTCAAATTTGATGATTTTTTGCCGATGGATTCAGAATGCTATTAAAAACAGTATTAATTCAATTGAAAATTGTACATTTTCAGGTTTTATGATTGTCAGTATATAATTCACTATAAAATCATCTTAACAAAATGAAGCTTTCATAAATATATGAATGAAAACAATTATAATATTAGTTATTAATACTAAAAATATATAAAATATATAAAATTGAAGAAATTTTGAAACAATTCTAAAGTTTCTACAGCAATACGTTAAGACAAAAATATTTTGATAGATTATTATAAATATAGATATTGAGTTGATGTATTTTTATCAAATTCGCATAAACAATTTAGCTTATATTTTTCAATAAAACAATTTCTGAATCTGTCTATCTCGTGAAAAGCTTCCAATGTCTGATAAAGTATTTGCAATTCAATCGGTGTTCAAAATAATGTGGAAATGTACAGCATTACATGCGTATCGCTGACATTTTTTATGTATAAAAAAATCCGGCAGCATTTGAAAAAGAATTTCAAATGCGATTGTGCATAAAAAAAGGGCAGTTTTATTTTATAACGCAGAAAACAACAACGATAATACCGAGTATGAAAATTGATTAATCTTATGATAAGGCAAATTGAATTGACATGTAAATAACTGCGAACGGCTTGAATTGAATGGTACTTTTTTCGCTATCTCTGCGACTCTTCCTTTTCGTTTCCACTTTTCCGAGTTTAAGGTAACAAAAGACCGTTGGCATGAATGCACGGTTTCTATTCCCTATTTTTACTTCTTTAAAATCGGCTTTCGGACGCGCGAGGGTTACTTTATCTCCGAAAATCCTACCCTTCGCTATGAAAGAAAGGAAAAGAAGAACATTTCAGTGATTTGGCACACGTCTGACCAATCAACTGAGATTTGCGAGGGATACGTTCCAAAGGTGCTCTTTCATCGGATCACCTTGACTTTTCTTACAAAGGTTCCGCTTAAAACGTAACACACAACAAACCCCTCTCAGTTGCTATCGAAGAATTTCAATGCCTCGGCGTTCGAAAGAGGAATCTAAACATATGTAATTTTGTGCAATTTTCGGGTTTTCACATCATTTTGGAACGAACCCAAAGTTTAAAGCAATTATTCGCGTAATCATTACGAGTGATTCGAATTTTGCGATTTCCTTTCAGTTACACTTTCGTTTCAAACAACTGGTTTTTTTCTCAAATAAACAATTATGTTTATAAAATGGCATTTTAGATGTTATTTCACATTTGTTAAATTAAAAACGCTGCATTCCAACACTGACCTTTTTCAAACATATACATTTAAGTAATGAAAATTTCATTTTAAAGAATTATCTTTTAAACATCAAAAGTATAAATAAATCCGCTATGGTAAAATATACAGTAAACATTCATTGACTAGTTGTATATTTTTGATAGATATCTTTTTCGATGAGAGAAAAAGTACGAATGTTTTATTTATTATTCTAAAAAAAAAATGTTTACACTAACAGCACAAAAATACTGTGTGCTTTCGTACGTCACGTGTCCGCAAAATCGGACTATTTCAATTGTTAAACATTTCTAAACAAATGTATACTGAATATTGAATAATATACACAATCGTATTAAATAGCAAAATGCGCTTGATTTAATATTTTTCATTAGTTTCAATTCTTCACATATACTCACAGCAGATGTTAAATCGCAAATTTATTTGGAATATAACATACAATTTATTTACTTCCACAATAATTCATCTTTCAATCAAAATATATATTTACTTCGTGACGTAATTTCGTTTACAACTAAATGCTCGATTTGCGTAACGCTTGTGAAAATATCAAATTTCCGTAATTACTCAGCCGAGGCGCATATACGTCACAAAAGAATTCACTGAAGCGCGGTTTCATTATACCTTAACTCAATCCGACTCCTTAAATCTCGTATTGTATTGGACCGTTGCAACTCATTTTCTCCGGTCTCATCTCCAGTTTGCAACGACAAAGCCGATTTTCCGTAATTGGAAACGCCCGTACCCTCGGTTGAATGCGTACGCGTGTATCGTGTATGCGCTTGTATGTTGCGCACGTGGCGCACTCGCGTGTGCCGACTACAACAAAAAAATCAAATTCATTTGAACTTTGTAATATATTAATGACACATTAGTCTCGGCATAAATTCGTCCTGGTGAAATTTCACCGATACGTTTTCGCTTGTCAACACTTTTTAAACAACTTTAAACGAAGCGTTCGGTGCAACTTCGTGCCGACCCAGGCGACAAAATTTGTCTCGTATAAAACTTCGTATAAGTTACACGAGTACATGTCGAGCAGACCGACCATTATACGAAAGCATTAGACCCCGCGTTGAATTACACGGGAGAGAAAAAAAAACGATCTCGACAAAAGTAGCGAGAGAAAACGAGTTTTTAATTGGGCAACGAAATTCTAATCGAGTTACTCTCTGTCTCTCTTTTTCTTTGCTCCACATGCTGACATCAGCGTCGTTAAAAGGAACGTGAATTGTCTTACGATAAAATCAGACGCATTTTGGCGAGAGGGAAGTATTTGAAACAGGATACAATTTTAGTTTAAAGTGAAGGAAAATAAATACTTTGTAGTTGAATTTTGATGAATTTGAGTTTGAATGTATTATTTATGATTAATTGACTTTCCTGATTTATTCCGCATTTGGTGAGATAATGTATACAGATTAAGCGCAGTTTAGTCGATTTGTTAATAATTAAATGCTTGATGAAGTTCTTCATTTCGGTATATTTTACGCTGTGCATAAAAGTTCACACGTTGAAACATTGTGTAATTCGTGTGGGACTTTTTTAAATTCTTGTATTGCATGAAAATGCCATATCTCTAAACGAGTTTTTTAGATTTTCATTTACAGTTTTTTTTCATAAAATGTCGTTCGTTAAAAAATCGTTAATTTTGTAACTTTGTTCAAGTGTTCTTTTTGTGTCTATAATAGTTGAAGAAAAATTTTTTAAATCAACTAAAATTTCATTTACGAAAAGTAAAATGAATTTTCTTTCTTTCTGTACCTTTTTGAGATTTTTTGAAACGTTTATATTAATAACATTTTCGTTATTCGCTAGATAAAATTAGATAACACTTTTGCGAAGTAAATGCTAAAATTACTCACAAGAGTTATTTACAAAATTGTGCAATTTGAAGTTATCGTTCCTAACTTGAGTTACTTTATTGATTGATTTAAGTTGCAATAATGCGAACGCAACTTTGACTTCCATTTGCTTAAACTCACCGATTATCTGACGTCATGCGTTAAAATCTTACTCACTTGACTTTTGGTGTGAACGCGTCAAGGAGCACGTAAACTCTCGGAGCGCGAGAACGTTCGAATCAATTTTGTTTCGATTTTGTTGGGATTTGGCGTTTGCTTTCTGAATAGAATGAGAGAAAGAGAGAAAAAGATCGGAAAAAAGTGAGATATGCACGATTGGAAAGTCGTCCGCGAAGCCCACCTGAGCCGCGAAAATTGAACTGGAATTCAACGCATGCTGATGATGTACGTAGAGACCCGGAATCCATCTCAGCTATACACACTCGGTGTGCGCATTTTCACGCGCGGATATGCTACTCTGGAATTCAGTTGCCTTTTTTTACAACCATTACGCGAAAAGAGGCAAAAAAAGAAAAGCAAATAGAAAGAGAGGAAAAAAAGAACAGCACGCGATTTTCACGTCAAGTTTTGCGCGAAATGGGAAGTAGATTTTTGGAGTTGCTATTCGAAGCTATTATCTTATTCACGAGAAAATTGATATTGAGTTAATTCTTCGATTATTGAATTCAGACGAGAAAATAGTGCTATTGTTTAAATTAACTTTACATTGCAATTTTGAATATGCAACCACTTAAGTGTTTGTTATATATTTCATTAACGATCTGGAAATTTGTTGGGAGAGAAAAAAGGAAAAGGTGTGATAAAATTAATTGAAATAAGTGTCACGAAGGTGCCTTATTCGTATTTTTGATTTCGTTTATTCGACTCGAATTTCCTATTTTTTTTGTATTCGGATTTGTTTTATTTTTTGGTCTACCAATTCTGTGTATTTCGTTTAATCCGATTTACGAAAGATTTAATTTTAACCAGGCGAATCGTGCTTTGTTTATTTCATGTGAAACATTCAATTTGGTGTTTCGTTACATGCTTGGTTAGGAAAAAACAAACTATCTTTTTAGAATATCAGATTTTTTTTCAAAGAGTTCGTCTGTTGCATGCAACGTTTTTCGATAACAATATACACAACAAATTTGATTCAGACACGGATTATAATTGGACATTTTCGTAATCGCTTCTTCAATTTGGTTTTTATTATGTTTCAACATTTATTTATTTCAATTTATTTTTAATTACACATGTTAACATACAATTCAATTCAGTACTAAAAATATCAAGATTATCAAGTTTAAAATACATTTGCAATTGTTTGTATATACATTTTCTGCAATTGGTTGAATTCAAAATAATTTAACGTATTTAGTATTATACCAATTCCGATCTTTGTAAAATAAAATTGAATTCCAATTTATTTGTCATCAATGAAATTTTCTATATTTTTTGTTTACTGTATTTACTATCTTATTCTACACCCTCAGAAATAATCTTTCATTTAACGTAATATTATTTAGTAAGAATTACTAAACTGCATCATATTTTCGGACTTTTTTGGAAGTACATTAATATTTATTATTACGATTTAGGACAAATTACTAGACTGAAATACATTTTTTAGAAGACTAATGTTTAAATATAATTTTTAATTTTTATTTTATTATTTGGTTTATTTATTATTGCGAATTACTTTTCTATAGGATGGTTTTTTTTTATTTATGAGTAGGTAATTAAATTGGACAAAGTTTTTTCGTTGATAGGAATTGAACCGCCGTCCTCATAAGTACGAAGTCCCGCGCGTAGCCACTGATCCACTGAAACATAAACAATGGCTAACCTCGAATTAGAAAAACGACTCAAACTGCGTTTGTTATATTTTAATATAAAAATTACTATACTGCAAAACATTCTCTTTAAGGAGAATTCTGTATGTGTTTACTGAACATAATAGTTTAATTGTCAAACTTTCTAATAAAAATTACTATACTGGCAAACAAATACTTCTTAAAAATCTCGTAATTAGAAATGTTTTAAACTGAAAAGTGATGGCCAAGTACAAAAAAAATTAAACGAAAATTGTAAAATAAAAGAAAAGCAAACAATTATGACATTAAAAGGTAAAGAAAAGTAGAAAAGCAAACAATTATAACATTAAAAGAAGAAGCAATTATATCAGTAAAAACTGCACATGCAAAAAACATAAAGAATTATGAAAAGTACTAGAATCAAACATTATAAGAAATAGTATATTGTACAACTAGTGGGAAAAGTTGGCGATTCCACGAGCGTGTGAAATGACGTCACGAGCGAAGCGAGTGATGTCACACACGCTCGTGTGTCGCCCACTTTTTCCATAAGTCGTACACGATA
>JABFPJ010002125.1:0-21144 GCA_022817425.1 Gryon sp. ZL-2020
ATTTAAAAACATTTGAATTAATTCAAAATCATATTAATTTCAAAATGCCGCTCATTTTTATAACCTACAGGTTTGTTTGTTATATTGCTTGTATTAGAATTCCATTTCATTTTTTAATTATAATAAAATTATCGAATTTTTTATATATGTAAATTTTATCTTTATGATAATGAATTTAATTATTCATGAAAACATGCATATAATGTTTATTTTATGTTCCTTGGAATCATTGTTGTGAATGATTTTTTTTGGTCAAAACACGTTATAAGGCATTACTCGGAGCTAACTTCATGCGTAATAGGCTATTATTAATAGCTATTACTCTGTGCCAACTTCAGAGAGAGCTTTGCTTTTTAAGAATGGATTACTCTGTGCCAACTTCAGAGAGAGCTTTGCTTTTCAAGAATGGAAATTCGATTAATAATGAATTTCTTATTCTAATTTTATTATTTGTCAAACATTTCCAATTTGCAGTTTCATCAGTTATTTCGAAATTTAAATTAAAAGAAAAACTGACTTTTTGGTCGGAAATTTTAATTTAAATTTATAATTTGATAGGTTTGGCGAAAAATTTTAAATTTTACGTTACAGTTAAAAAGTTTAATTAAAATAAATTTAAATAATTCATTTTTCAATTTATTACATAATTGTTAGTTTTTATTTTTAGGCTATTTTGAGTCATTATTGAGTTTTCATATGTAATACTGAAAATATAAAACATGTGTTTATTTTTTATTCATTTATATTCTCTCTTTATTAACATACAAAAAAATTCACAATCGTACATCAATCATTGCTTATCATAAAAACTCATCAAAAATCCCAACAAAATCTTACAATATTAATTTTTCTCACACGTGTATAGAAAACACGTCTTTTCTTCCCTCAAAAGTGGGACAAAAGCGGCACTTTCTCCCACTCGGGAGGGAAAGTTTGTATAACTTAAATAAGTGAAACAAATTTTTTTAACTAGTTATTTTCTATCACTATAGTTACTTTCCATCCTTCTGGAGGAAAAATGCCACTTTTATCCCACTTTTCGAGGAAGAAAAGACCTTTTCGAGACACTGGTGAGAAAAAATATCGTCCTCAACTAGGGAGAAATTGCCATTTCGACTCGTGTGAGAGTTCTGCACTCGCCTTCGGTTCGAGCATCAAACCTCAAACTCGTCTAGAATCGGCAACTTTTCTCCCTAGTTGAGGAATATACTATAGTTTTATTATTTTTACTCACAAATCAATTGAAGTTCATTTCGAAAGTTTTCAAATTAAAAACAATACATTTCTCATTTATTTATTTTTTGAAAAATTATGTATATTATTGTCGCAGTCATACAAACGCACATTATTTACACATTCTTAATTACTTTATGAAAAATACTAAAATGATTTTATATTTTTCAAACAAAAAAAATGTAATTATATAATTGATTTACATAAGAAGTTTCTTAAATTTGTAAAGTAAAAACAAAAACAAAAAAGTTAACAGAAAAGAGGTTAATAAATAAAAATTAAAAAATCTATATGTTTGTCATAATCGAAAAAATTCCATTTTACGGAACAAAAAAATTGAATATAAATGAAAATACAATTTCATTGTAGAATTTAATTAATACTTAGGATTGTTCAAACGAGTCTGAAACTTGATTAAAACATGTTCGAAGTTGTTTCTTTTTTACTAGTTTGAACTGATTTAATTATAAAATTTTTCCAAACCTAGTTTGAATAAGAATGAAAAACCGTGTAAAACCAAATCAAACAAAAAAATTAAACCATTTTGAAGAAGTTCCCTTTGAGAAACCTATCGAAACTAGTTCAAAACATGTAACAATTTCACAAAACGTGTTGAACAAACCTAATAATACTGTAAACTATTTTATACGTAAAATATTTCGTCTTAAATCTTAAGATCTAAAAAAAGCGGACATTTTTTTTCTTATAAAAAATGATCTTCAGTACAATTTGATTGCAGCTTTATGTCCGTTTTTTCTTTCCTATATATATAACAATGTTTCGTTTTATATTTTTTATTTTATTTTCTCAAAACGCTTTAGAACGAAAAAATGTTCAAAGCGATTTGCAAAAGACTAGGTTTTTCTTCCTCAAATTTCTCAATTTTTGATAATGCTTTTTTAAATTTTTTATTTGCAATTTATTGCAAAATTATTTTTTTGCAATTTTTGCAATTAAAAAATTGCATTTTTGTGCAAATTTGTTTTCAAAAACATTCTTTCTTGCATTTTTTGCAGTTGTTAACAATTTTTTGTGCAACATTTTTGGAAACTAAAAAAAATTTAGGTTCCATGATCGAATTCGTGATATCCTTCAGCTCCGGTGAAAACCACATCGACCCAAACCCGCATTGCCTCGGGACTCGGTGCCATTAAATGGTAAAGTCGAGAGGAGGTTTTTACGATGAAAGTCAGAGTTGGCTGAGGAGATTTCACGGAGTTCATGTGGTCCACATAGACGTACTCAATCGACTGAAAAAATAATTCAAAATGTACAATTAATGGAAAAACGAAAAAAATCAAGAGAAATTAAAGAAAATACATTAAAAAGTATATTAAAAAATATAAAAATGAAAAAAATTAAAAATTGTAAAGATAACATTTTCAAAATTTCATAAAATTCGAACCTGAAAATAAATAATGCCCCGCGGTTTTCGATTACTGCTATCGCCATAATACGAAAGCGTCTTTCGCTTGCGATCAAAGACAAACCAACGTTTGTTCCAGTGATGGAATTTTTTGCTCATCTTCGAAAGGTATCCACGGCAGCTGGTTTTATCCACTTCAACATCGTTGATTAACGATAGCTGATGACCCGCAGCTTCGATGAATTCTCGCAGATCCAAGGACTCGGATTTGATTGGCAGGTACCTCGTTAAAGGTCTTTGCAAATTCTAAAAAAGCAAATTTAAAATTAGTCACAAATACAATTTTCTTTACAATTTCATCTCTTTTGTTTTGTTTTGTTTCAATGTTTAATACAAAATCGGATGAAATGGGTTTAAATACCTGTAATTTGGCTTTTTCCCGGTACTTAATTGGCTGCATAGATCCGTACGTGTCCATCTCGCTGGACGTCTGGGACAAGGGACGACTTCCAGTTTCATTGGTGCCGCCTCCGCAGCTGCCGCCGAAACGCTCCGCGCCCGACGATACTCTTCGTTCATCTCTTATCTGAAATCACAATACAAATATATATCCTAATATACACAATTAAAATTACGTTTGTTTGTTTGTATGTCAGATACGTAAAATCTACTGAACTGCTTTCAAACAAAATTTGAGGGAATATAGTTCTAGATCTCCAAAGTATCATAGGCTTTATATTTCTGCGATATATAAATTTGATGTTTAGAAAAAAAAAAATTGTGTCATAGCTTTTTCCATCTTCGGGAGGTGTCATAAGGAGGTCATAGGGGTCATAGAAGGGGTTCATAGGGCGTCCATAGGAAGTGCATGGAGAGACCATAGGAATAATTTGGATGGAAATAGGGATTTAATCAGGACTCATAGAAGGTCATAGGGAAGAGATCATAGGGTTTTTCCCGGGCGAAGCTGGGAATTCAGCAAGTATATATATAAATATATTTCAACAATTTTTACTTTTTCAAATTGAAGTTTCCATAAAAAAAAAAAAAAATTTTAGAATGCATTTCTCAATTTTTGGTATACATTTTTTAAATGTATTTATATCTTTATTTATATTTCTTCAATGTTATATCTTTCATTTTTAAATTTTGTTAAACTTTATTAGAGAGGCAATAAAGTAAAATATGTGAAACGACCGAAAACGAACAATGAAGAAGCATCAAGGAAAATGTATTTATAATTTGGTTTGCAATACAAAATTACTGCGGATGTTCAATGTCAGTGATAAAATAACAAATTTCCGAGTCGAACACATTTTCATGTTCTGATTTGCACACAACATTTTTTTGCATTATTTCAAAACAACATTTTTTTACATTTTAAACATTCTTTTTTTTTAATTAATTTATAATTAACTTTCTTTTGATGATTTTGACAAATCGTGAGAAACTATTTATCAGAATTTTTTCTTGTTACAGGGAAATAAAACTAAGAATTATTTATTTTGTTGACTTTTGATGTTCTAAAAAATTATCTTTAAAAGTAAATATTTTTCAAACATTTCTTAAACATTTTAAAGAAGCTTTTTTTAAAAATTAAGTCAAAAACCTACTTTTTGAACATTTTAAAAACATTTTTACATTTTTGTTTAATTAAAAACTTACTCTACGTCTACGTGGGTGCGTTTTTTCATGACAGTGAGTCTTCATGTAATTCATCCACATTTTTCTGTTTTTTAACTTTCAATTTTATATTTTCACAATAACTTAAAAAAAAGTCTTTAATTAATTTATTATATTATTAAAAAAAGACACGAAATGAAGTTGAAGAGCCGCACACGTTGCGAGTGACTAAATAAACTGGCTTCGTGGCTTATTTTGTTGCTTTAAGGCCGGCGTCCCCACTTTTTCAGTTCATCTGCGCGCTTTGCATGCCAATCCGCGTCGTCAAAATCTACAATGCATTCATTCATAAAACGAATTTACGTACAATTTCACTTTGAAATTGATACAATCATTTTTTTCGGAAAAAGGAATCTTATAATGAAATTTATTGTGATTTATTATTCCATCTGCGTTTAAAATTTTTGTTATTTCTTTTTATATATTATTTCTTTTAATTTATTTGAATTTATTTTAATTTTTATATTACTTTTAAAAAAAATTAAATATTGAGAGTAAAAAAATATTAAAGCAGAAGAAGAAGAATCTTCATTGCGATCAGATCAACATCTGCCAATTTATGAAATGCGTGAAGGCTGTGGATTCAGCATTTTCAAGCCCAGATGCGACGGAATTATAGAAACATAGAATAGAAACATATGTGCGTCCACCAAAATGTCTGTCCTAGAATTTGCTCAACTCACTTATTTAGTTATTACGAAACATGTGGAGTACGAAGCAAACTTCAATTTCAATTTATATTTAATTCGGTTTAATCAGTTTGTTTTAATTAGTTTGCTTTTAAATGTTTCTCTTTAAAAAATAATATTTTTATATGTTTTTCTGTAACTAAATTTTTTTTGGAAACACTTAATTTTAGTATGTTTTTGGATGCTTTAGTATTATTTAATTTTTTATTTTAATACAAATTACTCATCTAAAAGTTATTTCAGTTTTTAAATTCCTGCCAAAAAGCAAGTTGACATTTAAATTTTTACCCAAAACAATGAAATTTACAAATTGGACTACAAAAATTAAATAAAAATTTAGGATCAAATTTAAAATAATGCATTTTTTCAATTTAAAACTGTATACATTTTCCACACTTCAAAATTGTGAACATTTCCCGCTAAAAAATAAATCTCGAATGTTGAATTTCTTGTGGCAGGAAAATCTTAAAATTTGATTTAAAATTATATTTATATATATAATAATTATTTTCTAAAAAACGTAATAAATGCATAAATAATCATTTTCATCTTACATTATCACTTTGCAAAAGTGTATAGGAATTATTCGACGGACCCGGACTCGGCGAGGTGAATTCGGAAAGTTTGCTAGGCGAGAGTTTGTCGCTGTTGGCATTCTCGGCTCCGTCGCTATTTCCACTTCCACTGAAAAAATATAAATATTAATATAAATAAATAATTTATTGAATATTTAATTTTCCTTAAGTTTGCTTTAAAAAGTACCTAAAAATAAACAATTTCAAAGAATAAAAAATGGACATTTTAAAAGTACAGAATCAATGTATTATAAACAATTTCAATTTTGTAAATTTATATTTCAAGTTATAAACTAAATTTTGCGAGTTAATATTGAAATTATGTAAAAATAAAAATATATATATATATGTCGTAGTGCAATGAATTACGCGAGATCGGGAATAGTTTCATGTAGCCAAATGAAATCACGCAAAATAAATTGGTCATAAAGCAGTTTGTTTTACGACATTTTTCGTTGATTCATACATGATCAATGAACTCAACTGAACCGTCGTCATTTATCTTATTTTTATCTGATTCTGCAATTTATTGAACATTTTTGTATAAACATTAATACAAAGATGGTACTTAAAATTAGTTAAAAAAATAATTTAAAAAATTACAAAACATGAAAATTGTATTTTCTAAAATATTTTTATAAACGTTCACTAATTTCTAATATTTTAAATAGTTAAGAATTCTATATTTTCAAGAATCGAAGAACTATTGAATGAACATTAATAGAATTTGAAAAAATGAAAAAAGAAATTTCAAAAAAATTGCCAAAATATTAAAAAAATAGAAAGAAAACTGTTTTTAAATTAAAAAAAAATGTTTTTTCTTTTTTACAAAAGAAGTATAAAAATGTAAAAATGTTTTAAGAAAGTCACTCACTTTATCAAACTTGGTCTCCGATCACAAAAGCACTTTTTAATGGGTCGACAGCAATTTTGACCAATCCAGTCTTTGCTCGCCAAATAGCATTTGTTGCTAGTAATGAAAGTTATCAAGTTACAAGCCCTTAATCGTGCTTCATTTAGCGTTGCTTCACCCAACGAATTATGTTCCATTTCTCCATTTAACCCATCAACAAAAATTAATCATTTAATTAACTTTTGATTTTATTACTCAATTTTATTAAGTTATTTTATTATTAATTATTTTCAATAATTTGTTAACTTTATTTTAATGAAAAAAGAATTAAAAATACAATTTTATTAAAAATAGAACAATCGATAAATCTTTACTTTATTTTCTAATTAAATGTTTTTTCATATTTTATTTCAGTTTTTACATTTTATTTTTTTATTTGATTTAATTAATTACTTCAATTAATGTAAATGAATGGAGAAATGAAATGAAAGTAAGTTTTTGTTGGAGCAAGTTTGTGGACTGAATTGGTCGACTGACAATAAAACTGTCCTCGATTTGAATCGCGTTATTCTCTGTCGCGTATCACCACTGATAATGAACTGATATAGCGCATCTGGTTGTGCGTTAGTGTGCGCTTCTTTCATTACACGTACACATTTATGTATATATATATATATATGTATATCTGTATCTATATAACATAACATACGTGCATTTGTCACATAACTTTCGTTACGATGATTAAAAGTTTACGTGATAAGATAACACATTTGTCGACGATATTTTTGATTTTCTGAATAACATTTTTTTTAACAAAATAAGGAAATCGTATAATATAATGCTGAAATCTAATTTTTTGACCAACAAATCAAATGTATAATTTAAATTTCAAATTTCCCGCCAAAATAATGAAATGTATACAATTAAAAATTGTAAAAATTGTAATAAATTCCCGCTAAATTAATAAAATTAATAATTTGAAGTTTAAATTTCAACATTAAAAAAAAGAAGTGTAAAAATCATAATTCAGATTGAACCGAAAAATTGAGCTAAATTGAAATGAAAGCCAAGTGAAATTGAGCCAATTTGAAATTGAGTCAAATTGAGCCAAAAATGAAATTGAACAAATTTGAAAATATCCAAATATTGTAAAATGTTATATACATTTGAAAATGTTTATACCTTTCAGTGGGTCCCGTGGAATAACTGGACGACTCTTCGCCAGACTCAATGCTGTTGAACGAAGCGCAGTTCATCTTTCGTTCCTCCCACTGGGAACGCACTTCCGCTTGCACTCGTCGCTTCAGTTCCTCTACTTTTCGCCGTTCTTCGCTTATCACTTGTCTACCTGCTCAAAATTTGAATCACATTTTTTTATTTTTACTTTTTACATTCAATATCTCTATTTTTAAAAATGTTTTTAAAATTAATTAAAAACAAATTTGTAATCAAGCAATTACACATTTTTCATTTATTTAACTTTAACTAAATTGTACGTTAAAAATATAACTGTTTTGGCGCGAAATACAATTTTAAAATAACGATTTAATATTATATACTTAAAATTGCAGACAAGAAATTAAAAAATGGAAGAGAAAAATAAAGTGGAATTAATAAATAAAAAGTATTTAGAAAGTTTAATACCTTGAATAGCCAAATGCAGTTGTCGATTTCGTTCGATTTCCTTGAAGGACTCGACGGCCTTTGGGCCGAAACTTTCGTGGTTGTTGACGATCGGTGATTCGTTGGTGAGCTTTGAAATTCTATCCAAATCTTCGCGACTTGACGAACGTTTTTCATTTGCATTTTCGCACGAGTCGTACAGTGTATTATGCAACTCGTCTTCAATCGTTCGTAATCGGTTTCGACCCTAAAAATACATTTATTTGTCTTTTTTACACAATTTTTATTTTTTTCTTTAAATAATAATATCAAAATAATATTGAAATAATGAAATATTGAAATATGGAAATAATGAAATATTGCAATATGGAAATAGAAAAAATTGATAACTTATTAAAAAAATTTTTTTTACTTCTTCCAATCGTCGCATGTGAGCGAGTTTCTGTTGCTCCAGACTTTTGGCTTCTTTGGTTGCGCTACTTTGAATTTCCTGGCGTTGTAACTCCAAATGACTAAGTGTATTCTTTCTGCTCTCTATGCGTGCGGAAATTTCACTTAAGTATCTGCAAAAACATATAAACCTTAAAGTAAAGTGAAATACAAAATTGAATACAAATTGAAATATAATAATTAATTCTATATCACTACTGTAAAACAATTAAATTTCGCTAATTTGAATATACTTGCAATTTATGAAATTTTTGAATTTCTAGAAATTAAAATTGTTTTTTCAACAAATAAAAAATTGTTTGTTGTTTAATATATCCAAAAGTGTACTTCGCTTTTATCACTTTTGAGTTTTTGTATATAAATATGAATATTATCTTTTTTACAATTAAAATAAAATAAATATAAAATAAATTAAACTTATTTAAAAGATTCTTCTCTAAGTTCGAATAATATGTCGATTTCACAATCATTTCAAAGTTCATAATTAACTCTGAGTAAGTGAATAACGACATAAAATAAGTGAATATTTACGTATTTAAATTTGGAGAGTCATTTCGACTGTATATAATTATTTTAAATGAAATAACACATAACCAATGATATATATTTGGCAGTTATTGGCGATCATTATTTAAGATGAGATCTCAGGCAGGGTTTGTTTACACAAACGGCTTCCTAATTAAACAAATCTATATATTAATAAGTCATGAAATTCATTCAGACTATTCTTTGATGTAATTACAATAGTTTTAATTAATTTCGCGATTTGAAAATTTATAGAATTTGTTAATTTAGGGAAGCCGTTTTTGCACACAAACCTGATTTGAAGACTCACCTTAAAATTTATAAATTTCGATATTTATTTGAAATTTTTATTTACTGTTAATGTGACTACCAATCAGAAGTCAGACAATAGACAATAACTGATTAAGAGGATGGCACAGTCGTTTTCCACCAAATTTAGTGTTATTTTGATTTATATAATTATTACTTTTTCTTTGAATTCCATGAGATAGTCGGTATTTATATTGAATGGGAGAATTAAATTATGAAAGAAAATGTTATTTTTTACATACAGTATTGCAAAGAAAGTGAACAAAAAAATAAATCTGCATTATCATTTTTTTTTTTTTTCACGTTTTTTGCTTATTCTATACAATGAAATATTATTTTATATAGATGCAAAGTTTCTTCCATCATTCAAGAACACCGAGTATCTACCCATATTTTTATTTAAATCATAATATTTGTGTAAATCAAAAAGACACTAACTCCGGTGTAGTAGCACTTATCCATCCTCTTAAAGGTAACTTCGAATGTTGCCCACGCTATTTACTAATAGCATTTTTAAATGATGAATTTCAGTTGTTCGAACTCTCTCGGGTAATTTCGGATCTGTGTGAAAAATTGAAAAGTGGAATAAGCGTAACCTTAAATGTGTATGTGTATTTTCATTTACTCCATGATATTCATAGAGAAAGAAAAAGTCATTTAAAAAACATCAGAATTCATCACTTAAAAATGCTATAAAAGAATTGTTTGAAATTCGAATTTTTTTAATTTCGAACATTTTCAACATTTAAATTTTATGCAAGACTCAAAAAAAGTAATAACAAATAAATAAATCAAAAATACCGTTGCAACTCCTCCCTGGTTGCAAGTTTGCTGGCCTCTTCTTCCAAATGATGGAATTCGAGATCCTCAAAGGCCTTTCTCTCAGTCTCCAAAACATCCTGCTGTGCGCTCAATTTTGCCGCCAATTCGTCCGCCATATTTTGATTTCCACAATTAGCCAATTTCTCTTCGAGCTGCGTACAAATTTGCTGCGCATTTTCGACTCGCTGTTTGGCTTCGTTGTGGAGATGCGCCTGCGTACTGTTGCTGTTGCTCATTTCTTTCTCCAGATCGTTAATTTGGCTTTGGATTTTCGCTTTTTCCAACTCGTCTTGGGACATTTTCAGACTTTCGGATTCGGTTTCGGCGGTTAGTAAAGCTTTTTCCAATTCCAACTGAAAAAATTAATATTAAAAATAATTATTTTTGGCGGGAAATTTAGCATTCATTTTAGTGGGAAATTTGAATGTTAATTTTTTTAATTTGTATAATTAAACAAAAATAACACATTAATCGTAATGTAATTGTTTGGCGGGAAATTGTAATATTAATTTTTTCCCATAAAATTGTTTTTATGGTAAATTCAATTTTCAAATTACAAATTTGTTAATTTTTTTGGAAAATTGACCTGTGAAATTACAAATTTTATTGTCTTGGCGGCAAATTCAAATTTTAAGTTGCAAATTTGTTAGTTTCGCCAGAAATTTAAATTTCAAAATTACAATTCAATTCAATTGGCGGCAAATTTGAATTTAAAGTTACAAGTTACACATTTTCACAAGAAATTTAAATTTAAATATTTACAAAATAATTGAAAAAGTTAAGATTAATTACTTCTCGATTAATTTCTTCTTCTTGAGCCTCGATGTCAGCAACATTGCGTTTTAAAACCTCCATATTGGCTAAAATATGCGACTTTTCATTTTGTAAAAAGTCCAAATGTTTCCGTCGATTTTCCTTATCAGCATTTTTTGTCTTGCTTGGCTGATTTTCGAATATCTGAAATATTTTTGAACAATTTTTGTTGTTATTTATTTATAAAAATAAAACATAACAAAAAGTTTGTGACACTTTATTTTTTTAAATGTTTAATTAATTCGAAAAATTAAATAAAAAAAAATTGTTAATGCCAACCTCGCATCCATTCACCTCCTCCCCCCTCCCTCGTCCTTTCGACAGCATGGATAATTGTTCAATGGCTTCCAACAAATCATCATTCGACACTTCAACCATCTCCGTCATCATTTCCCCTCCGAATCCGCCATTTTGTCCACCATTTTGAATCCAATTGTTGCCATTTTGTGCGCCACTTTCCTTTCCAAATGCGCCATTTTGAACCCAACTTGTGCCATTTTGTGCCGCGACATTTTCATAAAAACTAATATTCCCGTTTGCCGTCTTTTCCGTTCGCACATTTTCGTAGTTAGATTTACGCATGCGCGGCAGAGAATTACAAAATCGGTTATTATTGTTTGGCGACAAATCGGCGTTGTAGTAATTGCTATTATTGTTATTGTTATTATTGTTATTATTTTGTAGTTGGTGAGATTTTTGGGGATCGAAGATGAATTGCGGCTGGTTGGGAGAGCTTTTGGGACTGCCGAAAGGCGAGTTGTAACCCGGTCTCTTATCGCGGGGTAGACTGCCGTTGGTGATGATGCTGCAAATTACAAAATTCATTAGTTTATTGTCAATTAATTAAAAAAAACATAAT
The DNA here is from genome assembly GCA_022817425.1 of Gryon sp. ZL-2020. Taxonomy (NCBI): domain Eukaryota; kingdom Metazoa; phylum Arthropoda; class Insecta; order Hymenoptera; family Scelionidae; genus Gryon; species Gryon sp. ZL-2020. Next base: position 11,801 of record JABFPJ010002125.1, read on the forward strand.
TTAATATAAATTAATATTATTTTAAGTAATCAGTAATATAATTAATTGTTACATTATTAGTCATTTAATGATTAAAACTAAATAAATATTTTGTTTTTTTTCTATTGATTTTTCTATAGTTTCGCAATAATAATTATATTCTTGCCAAAAATGCGAACCTAATTTAGCGTAACATTTACAGGTTCGAATTTTTCCTTATTAAAATGTATTTTTTTATATTTTTGTATAATTTGCCCTTTTTGTAAAATGTGGTTTATATATAAAAGAACGAGATGAAAAAATTACGATTTCCAAAATTTTTTTAATGTTTAATCAGTTATAAAAAACAAACTCCGTGACCTTAACACTGACATTTCACCTTAAGATTTTGTGTTTTTTGTCATTTATAAATGATAATATTCAAATTGCATTCAATTCGAAATAAAAGTAAAAATTACATTTAAAATTCAAAAATTGAAAAATCTATACATACACAGATAGAAATTTCATGCCATTATTGTATCAAATAGGCTTTGAGTTATTTACATGAATTTGTGTTTAGAAAAGTTTACAAAAAGCCTATGCTACTTTTTCAAAGTCACTTGAAAAAATAGATAGACTTCTTGCAAACTTTTCTAAACACACTGTATGTAAATAAAGTGTATTTCATGCAATAATGACATGACATTTCTATCTGTGTACATAAAAAAGGCATAAAAACAATTCAATAAATTGTATGTAATTTGTTACATATACATATTTATAATTAATGTATATTAATTTGCTTTAAAAGTCAAATCATTATAAAATTTTGAAAATTTTGTCCAATTTAAAATCACTATTTTAGTGATGTATTGACAAACAAATTGCGAAAATTAAGTAAACAATTATCAACAAATACGAACAATAAATAAACACATTTATATACGAATCCTTTACAATCAAATTTAGTATTTAACTATAATTTTACTTTTTCATTAAATATATCTCATTTTCAATATAGTATAATTCACAATTTCACGAATAATCAAAATTGTAATTAATTAAAGGCTTTCTTTCTTTTTTGTAATAATAAGATAATACAAAAGTCATTAATCCAACATTATAGATATACATAACCTTCTTTTTAAATCTAATCTAAAATATCTATATACACATTTACGTTTTAAAATGAAAAGCGAAACAAAATAGACGAAATAAAATACCTTTTGAAAAGTGCCACAATCATTATTTATTATTATACTGTGTATAAATAACAAAATATAATTTATTGTTTTTATTAAAGGCAACAATGCTGAGTTTATCTAATGCAACTTCGCATGAACTACTAAACATTAATATTGAACTTATATTATTTTTGTGTAGACTAATCGTAGAATTTGCTTTATTTTTAATTCCAGTTTACAAAAATCACAATAGATGGCTTATCTATACATATTGAATGCAATTATTGATCAGAATTGTCAAATAAGTGGATCGAAGATAGAAAGAGAAAACAGATCAGGTTACTTACTTTATTTTGTTTTGATTACTCGAAATTTATTGAATGAAATTCACTTTCATTAATTATTTTTAATTGTACACTGCATTGTAGAATATGTGTCGTTAATTATAAATGAATAAATTTTTTTATTTAAATGAAAATACGTAAATATGTGTATATGTATATAAGCACTGAAAGTTGACTTCGGGGATAGAAAAAGCCGAGGCGTGAAAATTAATGAAATGAATTTAGAAAGGACAGCCGGCCTTTTTCCGTTATACTGTCGTGGATTTCGGGCCACTCGGCGAAACGAAGGGAATCCCCGAAATCGCCCGAAGGAACCACCAAGTGCTCTACTTTCTATTTAAACGTTTAATTGTTAGCAAATGTCACTTTTTTATTATCTTTTATTTGAATAACTAACGTTTAATAACTAAATTTACTAACAGAAATTTATAAAAGTAAACTAACAAAACTAAAAAAAAATAATAAAATTTATAAAATTAACAAAACTAATAAAACTAATAAAACAAAATCAATAAATTTAACAAAACTAAGGAAATTAAGTTATATTCAACAAACTAAAGCCTTTATTTTGTTTATTATTTATTTTATTACAAAAAAAGAAAAAAAAACTTTTTTTTGACAAATTGACAAATTTTTTTTTTTGACAATTGACAAAAAATTGACAAATATTTCCCCTAAAGATCCCCCTCCCTCCGCTCACCGATTAGGTTGGCGCGGTTTCTCCACGGTGCTCTGTTTCTCGTATTCCGCGCACATGGCCAGGATCTCCTCGAGTCGGATTTTCTCCTGCCGTTCCATTTCCTGTTCCTTGACTCGGTCCTCGTGCGCCTGTCTTCGACGGTTCTCCGCCATTCGACGCTTATTTTCCGCGTCGACTTGGCGTTCGCGCAGTTCCTCGAGAGAACACGCATTGCTGCCGATGGGACTTTTTGACGAAGCCTTCTTTTGTTCCACGTAACGTGGATTTCTGTAAAAATGAAGGGGAAAATGCAAAATAAAAAAAAACTAGCATATCTAAATAAATGTATCCCAACATGAGCGAAGTAAATTTGAACTTATCCAAAGTAGATCCGAATATAACCGAACGTATCCGAAGCAAACTCCGAACATATCCGATATAAACACGAAAATATTCCAATTTATCCGAAGTAGATCCGAATATATTCGAACACATCCGAACATATTCAAAATAAATTCAAACGCACCCGAGGTAATCTCGTACATACTTAGAGTAGATGCAAATATCTCCGAACTTATCCGAACTCATTCAACTCAAAATTAACAATAGCGACAAAACCAACCTATTAAAAGCTGGACTCGGTGCCTTCATTCTCCGTCCACATGTGTTCGACCCATTCAAAATTACCCTCGACCCACACTGGCCCACCCCCGCCAGATTCGGATTCGAGTCGAACTTGGAATTGGAATTCAGCTGCAAAAACTCCGTCGTCGTCGTCTTCGCCACAATCAGACTCTGACTCATATCCATTTCGCAAAAGTAATCCAACGTGCCATTTTGGGTTAAACTGCGTGACATGAAGTCGTAGTCGTTGTTCTCGTCGTTAAAGTGAGGGGTTTTCGAGGTTTTTGACGTGGATTTAGCGAGGTTCGACGGGGTACACGAGGTGGAGGGGGTGGTGGAGCGACTGCGGTCGAGGTTGGTGACGTTCTGGAAGGGACTTGTAGGTGGGTTTTTGGTGAGTGATGCCAGACTAGGTGACCTAAAAAAAAGGCAAAATAATTAGATAAAACGTAATCACTATTTTACCTAGGGTTGATAAAAATCACGATTTTTTTCAACAAATAAAAAATATCGATTTTTTTTATTGAAATCAGATTTAAAACCGATTTAAATCACAATATTAAAAATATGAGTAAATACATTTAATTTTTAGTCAATTAAATTTATTTTTTCTAATTTTCTTATTTAAGTTAGTGTTCTTAACTTTCTTAGTTTCTTATCTTAGTTAGTCTTGTTAGTTTTCTTACTTTTCTTATTTTAGTTACTTTTTTTTAGTTTTCTTGATTTTGTGAATTTTCTTAGTTTTCTTCATTTTTTTAATTTTCTTAGTTTTCTTATTTTAATTAGTTTTACATAGTTTTCATTTTTTAGTTAGTTTTGTTAATTTTGTTCGTTTTCTTACTTTTCGTATTTTAGTTACTTTTTCTAAGTTTTCTTAATTTTCTAAGTTTTGTCAATTTTATTATTTTTGTTAATTTTCTTAGTTTTCTTATTTTAACTAGTTTCACATTCTTTCTTTTCTTAGTTTTATTAATTTGATTATTTTATTAGCTTTCTTACTTTTTTTATTTGAGATTGTTTGTAATTTTCTTACTTTTATTAGTTTTCTTTTATTATTTAGTGTTCATAGTTTTCTGTTTCTTTAAGTAAATTATCTTAGTTTTGTTAATTTTATTAGTTTACTTATTTTTCTTATTTTATTCTTATTTTTTTTTAGTTTTCTTAATCTTCAGTTAAATCTTTAATTTTGATCTTCAACTTTGATATCGATATATTTGAACTTTCATTAACAAAATTTTTCTCGCAATTTGCTTTTTTTGAACAACTGATTTTTCGTGACTTGTATAAATAATCAAAATCAATTAATAATTTGCTATATAAAAAATTGTCACTTTTTAAAAATGATTTCAATCATAGTTATTGCGTAGTTTTAATTATAGGTCAAAAAATTTTTTTGATTTTTTTGTAAATAAAATACTTTTTCATTAAAATCATTGATTTTTTTCAAAAAAATCATTTCATTTAAATCGCGATTTAAATCAATGATTTAAATCTTTTGATTTAAATCATCTCAACCCTAATTTTACCTAAAAAAGTATTTCACCTAAAAAGGATTTAATAAAATACTTGCCTTGAATGACCAAAAATCTGATCCGCAGGTACATTGGCCGTGAGACTGCCCACGGGGAACACCTTGGGCGAGACATAACTTCTGGAGCTCTGCCGTGCGAGCATCTCGAACTTGTTGAGTTTGCCGAGGAAACCCTCATCGTATTCCGCCGAGTTTCGCGGGGACCTGCGGGGAGCCGGGGGCGGCTTGTGTTCTAGGTGAGACGTGTTCGGGTCGTTTGGCGGAGTCATGGGGAGGAAGGACTTGAGGTGTTGCGCCTCGGCCGGGTGGTTGAAACGAAAGGGCGTGGAGCCGATTGTGAGAATGCAACCTGCAATGAAAGATGGGTTTTTAGATTTTGGCAATGTAATGTATAAATAAATAAAATAATTAGCTTTAATTTAATTCACCTTGCGTAAGTCTAACTGAATTGGTCACCAGACTGTTGTCGATCGAAGTAAGGCCGTTTATTGGATGCAGAGTAACAATTCCATTGCTGTTGGTGATGCTACAGTGAACTGCTTCCACACCAACGCCACTTATAATCACATCGCAGTCTCGACTCGAACCCAAAATGATTCTACCTAAAAGCAAAATGAAATATTACTTTTTTAGAACTTGAGACAAACTGAAGACAAGCTAGAGCCAACAATTTTTAAGTTATTGCAAAATTAGTGCACAATTAAAGAAAAGTGTTTTCTTCCATTTTTCTTCACTTTTCAATTTTTCTTTCATCTTAACTTTTTACGAATTTATATATATATAAATAATAAAAGAAGCAAAAACTAATTAATAAAAATCGTTTGAAATATACAAGATAAAAGTTTAGAGAAATTTCAGAAATAATTACACACGCAGCTCTCGCTGTGCGACTTGGGTCTGCTAAATTTAGTTTTGGCCTAGCCGCCAGTTAGTTTGGTTCGCGCGGTTTCGCGATTTTTTTGGAAATAAACGCAGACGTCGACGTGTGGCTTTTAAAGCCGGATGTTTTTCTCCTCGGCTCTTTAATATTTTTACGACTGTTTTAGATTATGTCTTTTCTTGGAATTTTGTCTTTTTTCTTAACATTTGATAAATTGACTACTTCAAAAAAAAAAAAAAAAAAAAAAAAAAAATCTATTTAAAAGTGTAAACGCGTTTATGAGTTTATGAGAGTAACTCTTTGTTGAATAGACTGGCATTGGTAAGGTATATGCAGCACGCAGGGTCGCGGAGGGCCGAGGACAGTAACCTGATGCATAGCGTCTCGCGCGCGAACCAACTTAAATATAGTTAACAGCAGCACAGGCAGACCGCCACAATATACATTCTTCCAGAATCATTATCTAAGTTGCATTGAAAAATTGTTGTCACAACAATAAAAAGTCGATTTTTTTATTTGGAAACTTTTTGTTGTTTTTTTTTATTATTTTTAAAAATCGAAGCAAGACAAGAGAGTAACATAACTAATAAAATGTACAAAAATGGTAGAAAAAATGTAATTTTTTTTTATTTTGGAACTTGAAATGTTGAAACATTAGAAAACAAAAGAGTTGACGTTAACGTCAGATTTGATTGCTTTTATTCGACGTTGCACATGGTGAACCGAGGTTCTCTTCTAATCCCGAAATACTCATTCGTGAGACTTAAGCTGAGAAAAGCCTTTTACCCGGAATGAAATGATTTGCTTTTAAAAATATACGCGTAACGGCATTTTACAGTCGACAATTTTCCTAACCAAATCAACTAAATCAACTAAATTGACTCAAATTTTTATTCTATATTCATAACAAATAATATTTATTTTGAATTTAAATTCAAAATAATGAGATTACATAATCTGTTGTAATGTACGAGTACAAGTGTGACTTAAAGGGTATACAAAATGTTGTATGTAAAACTTCAAATACAAACACACGCAAAATTCAAGTCCAAGAAGGACGCTTTATTTATGAAATAATTTCATCGATGAGCCTCATAAACAATGAAAAGATTAATTATTCTCTTTCTTGGTTCAACAGTCTTTCTAGTTTATTTCAGTAAAGAAGTATTGATATACATTTTATGCAATTTTCAAGTTTCTTTAAACCTGAATTATATATGAAATTTCGAAGTCAAATTCAAATTGTCTATTGCACTTTTCAGATTATTCTGGGCTAGAATTTTTCAAGCTGAAATTATCTGACTATTGAACCGGAATTAATTTTTTAAATGTATTTATTATTTGTAAGAAAAAGTATCAATTTTAATGTTAAATAAGTATATTTTGTACCAAGGAAGATAAAATTGTAATAATACATTATGTGTAAATACAAGGCAACAATTGCTGTTTCACCCACGATACATACAGCATTTCACACTACAAGTGCAAGGTACTTTATTATTGTTTGAGAAACAAGTCGGTATATCGCTCATTATAATCCTAGGGTTATAATGAACGACTTACTGACCGCATTCGAGGACAATAAGAAAGTACCTATCTTGCACTTGTGGCATGAAAGTTATTTTTTCTAGTAAAAAAATATTTTTTAAGTTGAACTATAGGGTTTTTTTTCCAAAAAAATCAATGTTGTGTGTGTTTTTTAAAATAGACTTCTCCCTCCAATGTAACCAATAATTATTTTTACAAACTGTTTAATAAAATCATTAGTAAATAGATTTTTCTTATACATGATAATTTTACTAGGAAAATGTAACATTTATTTAGAAAATATTCATTATCTTTAAAGAAGACATTTTTCTATACGGTCACCATAATAATTAAATATGGTCGCAAATGGACGCATCAGCAGATTTTTCCAGCTGAATAACAAGATTATCTATGAATACCAATAAGAGTAACTTGATACATTAATATTAATTTGTCTAAAACGATAAAGTAAATTGTATATTTATTAGTACAAATTTTAATTTGATATTTAATTATGTGTCGTCAGTTGTTTGTTTTTTTACCTTCCGGTAAGGGATGAAGAGTAATAGCAGTGGACAGTCTACCACTACCCATGGAAACGAGATGCGGCGCTTCCGTCTGCACGCGCAGAGCACGTCCGGCCTCGCGTACTTCAAGACCCGCACTCGTCATGCCTGCAACAACCCACACACATACGAGTTCACAAAATAAGTCAGCAACATAAAATAAAACGACATCAGAGAGAAATAACTCAAGAAGAAAGAGAGATAAAGAGAAATGAAGAGAGTGAGATAAAAAGAGAGCCACTTGAGCGGACAAAAACCGACGTCAAAAGCTGGCATCTCGGTCAACTAAATTGCTACTTGAGTTTTGTGTACTTTATATTTTCCTCAATTTTGTTTTGCTATGAGAATTTGCTTTAATAGAAAACAGTTTTTGGTCGATTTATGTGAGATTTGCATCATTCATCCCTTTGAAACTGAATATTGGAGGTTAAGTTTTTGTGCTTCTTATAAACATGGCGCTCAATTTTTCATCTTTCCCCCTAAAAATGAAGATCCAAATTTTGCAATCCTAAGTATTTTCAAATTTTATTAAACACTTAATAATTATGATTTTTTAATTTTTTCAAATTAAAGTTAACTATCGGTATAACACTTAAATTTACCAAATTTCCGATTTTTTAAAATAACAACTAAAGTTTTTCTTTAAAATTTTTAAAAATAATTTAATACAATCAAAATCTACAATGAACGAAAAGTTATCTTCTTCAATGAACCGTAAATTGCATTGACATAAAAAAACCATCAAACTCGACTTCGGGCCTCGTGCCAAAAATTCAAATAAAACGGTTCACTACTTCCTGACGTTGGCCCGGAAATTCAGAATGAAATGGAGCAAACAGTGAACTTATTTTGGTAGACAAAATATTTTTCATAAACAAAAAATTAATTTCACTTATATGATTTTTAACATTCTTTTAAGCATGAAAAAACTTAACTTTGCAGAACTTGCGTTTAAGTCTCCAAAATAACTTTTTTTAATAAAAAAAAGTATTATAAATTTAAGAAAACAAAATTGTATATTTTATAGTAACATTGTAGATGTTTTAAATGTTAATAATGAAGGTCATGAGTTTTAAAATTTCTCAAAACTTTTTTTTTAAGAATAAAGGAAACGTTGAAATGAAATCGCAAGATACTTAGCATATTTTCCGCCACGTATTTGCGTAAACGAGACTATCAAAGTGACGTGATATAAGCCTAGCTCGGAGCAAGAATTTCACCGATTTAATCGCCTGTCATGGATTATCGTTCGTAAATATAAAGTGAGCACATAAAGTGAGATGAAACGGCGGTTTGCTATCACTTTTCCGGCATTTCATTCTTAAACCCGTATTTTGAGAGATGAAATAAATTGCAAAATTGATTTGCATTTTTGTCCTTCGAGTGTGATTATTTGTATTTTATTTCTTCATTAACAATCATTTAATTTTTAAAAAATCATGGAAAATTTCCTAGATTCAAACAGTTACTTAGAGAATTCTCCAGGCCCTAAAATTTTACCAAAGAATGATAACAATTTTGAATTTTATTTTTGACTTAAAAAACGCTTTAACACTTGTCGCTTTATTGGTGCATAATAAAACGAAAAAAAAACCGACGAGTTCAACGTCACTAAGCGAGTAAAGTCGTGTCTCCTAATATACTTAATTGAAGTCGTTTCTACTCGTTAAGATGATTCGCACGGGATGGATGAACGAGCCATGTCAGTAATGACAGCGAGCGACTCTTCACTGCCTCTTTTGTCCTCAAATTTAAAACGCTTTGAATTTGCAATGAAAAATTTTCTACTGTCATTTGTTCTTTATATTTTTGTCAATTTACTTTATTTGCTTTATTAGCTTGCATTGCTTTTCTCTAAAGAAAAATATTTTTTGTTAATTTATGTGGGACTTGCATCATTTATCCTGGTGGAGCTGTACTCATAAATGTGGTTCGATTGTACTCATAAAAATGGTGACACGATTTTTTGGCGTTTAAAAAGGAGGGCATATTTAACAATATTAAAAATATTACAATAACATATACAGGGTGTGTTTTAATACACCCTG